>JAOYSI010057725.1:0-24469 GCA_025775065.1 Hiodon alosoides
CCTTTCTATCAGAACCAGCATTAACTTTTTCAGCAATTTGAGCTACAGTAGCTCGTCTGTTGGATCGGACCACACAGTTCTGGAGATGCTCTGACCCATTTGTCTAGCCATCACAATTTGGCCCTTGTCAAAGTCGCTCAGATCCTTACGCTTGCCCATTTTTCCTGCTTCTAACACAACAACTTTGAGTACAAAATGTTCACTTGCTGCCTAATACATCCCACCCACTGACAGGTGCCATGATAACGAGATTATCAGTGTTATTCACTTCACCTGTAAGTGGCCATAATGTTATGGCTGATCGTGTATATTACCCGATTAAGAATCGGGAACTAAGAATACTATCGGGAATTTTCAATACCAACGTGAAGTCAGTTCTGCTGTATGGAGCCGAGACGTGGAAAACATCAGTGAAAACCACATAGAAGCTGCTAACCTTTGTTAATGCATGCCTAAGGAGAATCCTTCAGGTACGCTGGCCCAACACCATCAGCCATGAAAACCTCCGGCAGAGAACTAACCAGTTTCCGATAGACGCTGAAGTCATGCAGAGACGTTGGATAGGTCATACGCTCCGAAAACCTTACTCTTAACATCACAAGGCAAGTGCTTAGCTGGAATCCCTGTGGGAAGAGGAAACGAGGCCAGCTGAGGAACACCTGGCGACAGGACGTTGAGGCAGACACCAAGAAGATGGGATTTACATGGAATCAGCTATAGAGAAAAGCCCAGAATAGAGTTTATCGGAGATCACTTGTGGACGGCCTATGCCCCAGGAGAGGTCGAAGACAAAATGGAAAAAAATTATCGGCGCTACTGCTTTCAGATTCAGATTCAACTTTATTGTCATTGCACAAAGTATAAAACCAAGGTAACAAAATATGGTTAGCATCTGACCCAGAAAGTGCAAAAAGTAGTAATTGAAACAAGTTACCATCATTAGTGTGGGTGTTAAAATTATGAAGGGCAGAATTACAATGATTCTATGACAGTATATTACAAACAGGTCCCGAGTGGACAGACATTGAGATGCTAGAGAAGAGGGTTTGAGTTCAGCAGGGTAACACTGCAGGAAAAAAGATTTTCCTGCTGTCCAGGCTTCTGTATCGCCTCCTGGCTGGGAGGAGGGCAAATAGTTTGTGGTTGGGGTGGAAGGGTTCCCTGATGAATCCGTCGGAAAAAGCTAGCTAGCTACCTAGTTCCCACCTCAGCCGATCGGACTAATTGCCTTTATGGTGCGGGAAACCAAGGTTGCTAGATAATGTATGATAATCAACTAAAACATTCCGTGACTCTACTTCAGGTTTTGAGTGAAAGTGAAAAGTTGTCTTTTTCTGGTCGTTCAAAAATAAGTTGCCAGTTCCCGCTGTATTTAACTTACCAAGTGCACATGCAGTATGTTTGTTGTAAAGTGCCGAGTGAGTGCGAATTCCACGGTTAACCGCTTGAATATAGACGAAGGAATTATTTTTACCTTGTTTCCGTTTAAAAAATACAAAAAGGTGTTCTGCTCACTACTTTTTGGCATAATCACGGCAATGGCGGGCAGTCTGATACCCAATTACAATGTACATGGAGGTCGCGTGACGAGTGGGTTGTGTTAGATGGAATTTTCCTGAAAAATATTGTCCCAGAAATAAAATGCTCGTCAATCAGGACGTGTTGGTAGTTGTGAGAAACAGCGGCGGGTGGGAGGGGCTAGCGGGCGCTTAAGCCCCCCCTGAAAAAAGCTAAGCCCCCGAAACCCAATGGTTTCAAAATCCCCCCCGCCCGTTGCACCCCCAAACCAGCTGATGGTTGTGAGTTAACAGTGTTTGAGCGAGTCAGGTTTTACACTTAGCATAAATGGTCAACATTTTCTATTTAGGCTTCTCAGTATTCTTGCATTTTAAGCAGTTGATTAGCATTTGATTTGTATGTATTGGACAACGTTTTTCATTTTGGCAGCAGAGACTAGCGGAACTCTGGCGAGATAAGAATCTAGTTTAAACAAATTGACCGATGGTGTATCCTGACAGGTTATCCTCTGCAATTACGTGGGCTTAATCAAATTTAAATCGGTTTGTCACAAATACTTTTTAAATAGTATGATGGGCTCACTATTTCTCCCGAAAAATAAAGCAAGTCCGTCTTCTATTCGGAATGTACTTCGTTTGTTGACTGGTTCTAGGGTTTGTATTCTATTCCCCACTGTATGAAGGAATCGCGAACTTGTTAGCCACGTCCTCCATCTGGCGACACCGAACACGAAGTAAAATGAGAGACGGATAGTTGACGGCTATAGGTCACATATCAGCTATAACATTATGATCACCTGCCCAATATTTTATAGGTCCCCGTATAAGTTAATTTCACAATGAAACGTCCTCCACCGAAAATCTGATGTCATACAGGTGACATTATATATTATATAAGGAAACATAATGAGGTCACCTTTTAGAAATTAATATGGTCAAAGGGGACGTCATTTTTAGATAAGATTCCACATAACTGCAACCACGCACTTGTTGGACCCCAAGGTGACAATTCAGTTTGACAAAGCACTTCATGACACCCGAAAGCGTCAGTAGCACTGTTCCTTTCGACAAATTACAAATATATTTCAAATGTGAAAACGGTATTGTCTACCGCGTATCAGGAACTCACCGCGCTTGTTTGTTGTTCTTACTCACAAGAAGCATCCGTGCGGTCACTTTAATTAAACTCGTCAATGTGTAGGCGGAAGTTTAAAAAAATGTTCGGGTTGCAGTTTTGGCCGACTCCTGCTTTTTAAGGGGATAGTGTTAGAAATTGAATTATTCGTATTGATACTCTTCTGGTATTAGGGAGCAAACAATGGAAAATATACATTTGGGGGAGACGTGGTTAAACCGGTGTTGTAGATGTTTAAAACCGAACCAAAATTTTACTCTCATCGCGAAGACAATGTTACCGTCGCTCAGCTGCCACATGTATAGTATTTATTTACGCTGCTGACTCAGATCAATAAAACACAAAATCCGCCAATATTTGTCTCTCTTACTACAAATCGAATACTCCGGCCTAAACAAAAGCCACTGTCAATAGCCCATGGACCTAAGTGTTTTCTTTACTTGGACCGGGCTCTGTGTGGCCTCTGGCGTGTGCTATAATTGCGCTGATAAGTAATTTGTCATTACTTGTGTAAGGAGAAGTGTGCTAGTACTTCTTATATTACTGATGGTTTACGAATTTATGCCAGTACAAAAAAGGCATCGTGGGTTACGGTGTGAGATGCTTAGTTTGCCATAAGGCTTTTAGCATTAGGGATTTCATGTACCTTTCATAAAACAGAATTGTTCAACGGTTTGCATTGTGCAGTTTGAAATACATTTTCGATTGGAAGGCTGTTCTGTAGTAGTTAAAAATGTCTAACTCTTTGCTGACCCTAGCTCTTGAGTACACTTGAGTTGCTGCTTTTTTAGGTGCACCCCCCATCCCATGACATAGACTGTGCAGTGTGGATTGAGATTCCAAAAGTGTTGCCCCCACTATGATCTTATGCTTACACATTGGCTATGTACGAAGCACACCGTTTTACCTATGCAGCCAGGGTTCACAGATCCAGAGGGGCCCGTTCGTGGGGCCATGGGGCGGAAGGAATGTTAAATGTAAAAAATATGGGGGTTGATTCCACATCTGAAATTTACCATAGTGTTCCTGTGACCTTTTCAAATTTTATGCCTGGCTTCTAACAGCAATGGCGTAATTTTTTCAATGGAAACAAGGGTAAAGTACAAGTTATTTCTATGAGTTAAAAAAAATATATAGATAAAAAAATAATAATAATAATTATTCACCAGACGATAAATATACATTAGTGTATAGTAAAAATCAATAAAGACTGAAACTGAAAAAACTGATATAAGCCAGATCGCTAAGTAACTAAAGATCCATGTCAGTCGAGAAGGTGCACCCATTACATTCGCTCCCTTGCTTCTGAAAACACCAAGTGAGCACCTAACTCCTGTATAAAGCAATAAGACTTGAGAGGGTGTGTGTTATGGCGATTACTGTCATGGCTGTGATGCAGCAAAGGCACAAAGCGAAGCAGACATCACAGCCGATATCACAGCCGTGACAATAATCGCAATAACACACTCCCTCGAGTGTCTTATTGCTTTCTAAAATTGATATTTTTGCATTAACACCATTGGAAAAACTAAAGGCAGAATTTAGCATAAAGTTTTAATTCTTCCAGTAAACATGTTGTTTCATCAAATAGAGTAGTCCCTAACAATGTTTGCTATGCTTCAACCATTGGTATTTTCTAAAATTCAAAATGTGTGGAACTGTGCGTTAATATTATTGATTGATTGATTGGGAAGCGAAGTGTTTTATTGTTTCCTAACAGCGTGGCTGGAATGCAAATTTATCAATATAAATGGTGGAATAATATAGGCCTGCAGGATTCATGAGGAGGCTTAATCAGCCTGCCAGGTGCAGTCTTTTTTTCTTCCTTTTTTTCACACAACAGGCTCAGAGTCTAGGCTGGGAAACCCATATTGCCGACTGGTGGAATAGCTCTGGTCTGAGCTTGTTGGCCTTGTGGATTTTAAATTTACCAAATCAAAGTTTCTCCTCAGTATTTACTATTTTTGAGTAATTCCCCCTCTACTCCGACCAGATACACCAGATTCCGAATCAGGGGCCGAATCTGGAGGCCAAAATTGTCGACAGAGGTATGCAACAAAATAGAACACAGAACCAGATTTAAAAGGTAGCCTTTTATTTGCTTATTATTAACATTTATGGTGTTACTTACTAGACTATAATTTTAAGTTTTAAAAAGGTTTTTTATTATAATCAGTGGGCCCTGGACCTGCACTTATTGACCCTTGAATTATGGAATTTGTGGACATTGGTCTGAATAAGAGCATCTGCTAAATGACTAAAATATCAATTTAACATAGAATGACAAAGAACATATTTCCTATTATCTGTTTAGAAAAAAATGTAAACAATGTATAAGTGTGTAATATGTATAAAAAATGTATAAGTGTGCTTTAAACCATTTGTCTTTTTGGGACGACACATTATGTGAACAGCGTTTTTAACAGGAAATCTTTTGAGTAAACCATTGCACGAAGAATTAGCACTTGCCCTATTATATTTACCTGCCAACCCCCCTTTAATTTATTCTTTTGGTCTTGAATAATAACTCTACATTCCCCTGGCCCCTACGACTATACCTGTTATTCCTGTAGTGGGACTGCTGGTGCGATCCTTCATCTCCCTGCTGGGTATTCTGCGGAGGGCACATTTTTTGAACAGTGTCTACAATCTGCTGGGCCAGAAATTCTCACGGTGCTCTGTTTTCAAGGGCACTCAAAAGCCAAGCTTTTGTATTGTTAATTAGACCCCTCAGTAATTTATTTATCTATGAGCAATTTAGGCGATTCTCATAGTACAATCTACAATTTGTAACTGTTTATTTTTGAGTTATTTAAACTTGGTTTGCTAGTTCATTCCTTTTTGTGCAACTGAGGTATCTTTTGAAACATTTTCGGCATTGCTTCAATACTTTTGTAAATTCAAGGTTTGTATGAAAGCTTATCATATCTAGGTTATAGCTCATCCAGAATGTTTTTTTGTCTCTCTCTCCTTTTTCAAGGATGTGCTCCGATAGTCATTCTGCTTTTTGTCACCCTTTGATTCCATAAAGAGTGGGTGCAGAGGCTTTTGCCAAGTACTGCATAACCATGTATTAATTTGTCGTAAAAGGTTTTTCTGATATATCCATGCTTTCATTTTGACTGATATTGATATTGACAAATTTTGTTTAAAAACAAAACTCTTCCTGCATGGATTGGGAAGGAGGTGCTGCTTCAAAGCATGCTCAGTTACATTGATTGTGTATTGCAGCTTGACAGAAAATAACATGAGAGAGAACCTTTGCACCTTCAAAGTTTCTTAAATCTCTTCTCTGCAGCTGGAAATGCGCCAAGGGTATTATCCAGGCATTTGTTGGGATGTGTTAGCTGATGCACACAGAATACTACAGCACAGCATTTTTTTTTACTCTCTTGTGCACAGTGGGGTTCTATTGATTCTTTACTGGCAGCGGCAGTACTAAACAGGAGCAAGGCCCACCCTGACCCAGAAGGATTCTAACCAATACAGGGAGACCTGTTGAGACTATGCATTGTCACTGGTTGAAACACGTTCCCAGAGCCTCTTTGAAGCCATTACAGTTCCCTAGGCCAGGATTGGATACCCCTGGGCCAGCCTTGATGTCTTTAAATTTTGAATGCATAAATATCGAATTGCCAATTATTTTGGAATTTTGGAATTGCCAATTGTGCAAGTGCATCTTGGCTTATTACTATGACTCCTGCTTCCACAAGCGGAGAGGGAGAGGAAGTATGATTAGTCTCCTCCAATCCTAGCTGCCTTCAAGCCACTTGTCTTTTTTACGCTCGGAACTTAAATGTCTTGTCCTACTCTTCGGGGATGAAGTTGGAGTGGCTTTAAGAAATTCTAGAGAACTGAACCTCAACATACTTTAATTAGTTCGTGTCTATCTTCACACTTCTCTAAAAGACACGTCGGAGTTGTGGCATTCAGGCATCCCCTTTAAACAATGTGCAAGTCCAGAGGAGTAAAAGGGTCTGAGCCAATCCATTTGTGATGACGGCTAACGTGATGGGCCAGCGCCAGTTGGAAATGTCACAGAGCCTGGAATCCTCTCCTCTATTATTTCAGCAATGAAAATTAACTCTCCGGAGGCAGATGTCAAGAACACGAGGGATTGGATTTTGGACGGCTTTGACTGCTGCACTCACTTTTGACCGCATTAACATAAATATGAATACAATATAAACGGTATATAATTTCCAGATTAGCATTTAGCATTACTTTTTATTTTTAATTAATTCTGTTATTATTATCAGTTAGTTCAACATGCATTCTTGGCCTCTTCTTCCCTGCTTCTTTTGAAGACACTAAGACTTTGCAGCAGTGAAAAAGGAAAATGGGATTAGACTATACTGAAAGAGCTGAGGAGTTCAGTAAATTCAGTAAAAACTCAGTAAAATTTCAGTAAAAACTCATTGATTTTAAGATGTCTTTAAAGAAACGGTGCAAGGGGCAGGTAATAATCGATCAAATTACGTTCTCTACAGTTTAAAAAACAAAAACAAATGTGATTGCCGACTAGCAATTAATACAAACATCTTTTGAAGATGGGGCGTAGTCAATTCATATAATCGCATGCCGTGTGTCTGTTTACTCTGTGTGCGCGTTGTACTGAAGCAGATTTTAAGTATTGAGAAGTATGTTCAACGCTTTAACCACTACGGATCTCGGAGCGCATTCGGTACAACAGTGAGGCATACTGGTTACGTTTCACGATTCCACTTGTCTCTTTCCCGTTGCGGTGTGCGTTCCCTGTGACGCACAACCTTACCGTTTTTATATACGAATTATTTCGAATGGTTAGAGTTAAACTGCAGGTTGTACCTTGTGTTACTATATCGAGGACAATTTTAATGTAGATGCTTTGCTTCGGCTGCGGTCTTTCCCTGTTGCTGTGCTAAGCGTTTTTAACTACAGCAGAGATGAGTTGAAGCGCTGGAGCCCTTTGTGGAAAAATATTTTCAACTTTAATTTGAATTTTAAAAAAAATTAAAAAAAATTCAACCATAGCCTCTGGACTGGAACTCCGAAATTCTCACCGGATTTAAGAAAATGATTATTTGAATATCATCAACAACTGTTTTGTTAATGAAGGTAAAGGGGAAATCCTTATCTCTCACGTTACACTGGCATTGTTTCAGCAACCTAATAATCAGCTCGCTTCGTCTAAAAGTATATTTGGATACACCCAAATTAAAGCGGAGTACGGGAGGAAACCGTGAATTGCGACTTGGACGTTTGTATGTTTCAGTTTGATCACTGTTCGTCTGATAACAAATTTCAACCATAAATAAGCCTACTTAACGTATAAGAAAAACGGGCAGAGGCAAGGCTAGGAAAGTAGGCTGATGTGGAAAAGCCAGGTAAGTCTCGTTCATCCCGGTACATTGACTGGCTAAGTTTGAACTAACGTTTATCATTATTGCTTGAAATGCAGATATATTTTGTCATGACATTGGTTGTGTGCTGCTGTTGGGGTTTTAGTTGATCTCATTAGGCTATGTATTTTGCTACTGGGATTAGTCTAATCGAAAAAATTAATTGGAACTGCATTAGTAGGCTACCAACAGCAAGTCTTGTTTTTACATGCAACTGTTAAACGTGAACTGCTGATCAGTTTCGGATTTTTGCGTGTCTCTTATGATTAAACAGTTAAATAACACCTTTTACAGTTCCCTGTATAATTATAGTGGGATTTCAATGCCTTAAAATAAATAATTCAGTAAATTACAGATATCACTTAATTTATCCAGTTTATAGACATCTTTGCCATTATGAACGGCTCCGGCATTTCGCTACCACGGCTCATTGTTATATGCGTGTTTAATTGATACAGGGTGTGTCAAATAGGCCTACCGCTGAAGTCAGTACCCTGGGTTTCAATTAACCTGCTCTAACTATGCGAACGATTTACAGTCCAGCCCTCGGTTTACTTCATTTTAGTCACATTATTTATTTAATTATTTGTCTAACAGTTACTCTAACTTTTATATTCTGATTGATTTGGTGATTTCAGGAATAAATTATTCATTTCTGTACTCCCCTCTAATGATGCTAGACACTGTCAATTTGCAGCTCTCTTACTTTATTTAAGGTATTTTTCAGTGACATATTTACTGAAGATTTACACCACAAGCAGAAAGAAAGCTGGGCTAGTGAAGAAGATGGAGCCTAGCAATTTTAACATCTGAAGCAAATTGGGCTCATCAGCTTCGTGCCCTGGCTTCTGGTGTTGAAGGTTAATTAACAAACATTATCCTGCCTTATTATGAGGAGTTAGAGAGTGAACGAGTCACTGCTGTTTAATGAAGTTCCACTTCCTCTGTTGTTGGAGTGTGCTACTGCTCAGTTAAGGCAGCCCCTGTCCACACTGGATCTGGACTTCCTGCAGAGAAAACGATAGGACCTCGCTGGTCTGCTGAGGTGTTCCGCTGGAAGCATGGGCGCTGGTGCAAGCTTTCTCTGGGTTTGACAGAATGTCTCGGACGCTTGAGATTCATGTGAAGCTGGCAGCCCACCAACACACCTGTACAAATCAGATGGCCTTCTACTGTTTCTTTAGAGTACCGGTGTGGAACACGCGTGCTTTTTCGTTAAGGGTCTGCTGTTTTTTGTTCTACCTCTCTAATTGTTCAATATGTTATTTAGATAAAATAGGTGTTACTCCTTTGCTAACTGAAGGATAAGTCTCAATCCAGAAGACACGGTGGCATAATGGCCAGGGTATCCAGAACGATTGTTAGTTTTGACCAGCATTACTTCAAGAAATGTTCAATTTTAATGGTGCAAAAATGTGAAACCCGGAAATTTTATTTTTGTATCACGACTAGCTCTTCTGAAAGTTCGCCTTGCTGTCTTGGGCCTTTATTTTAGGAAAATAAATGTCAAAATGGGATTCAAAATTGTTATTGTGTTTGTGGAGTCAGTCAATACGTGTGTAGAATATTGGAGATACACAATTGATGCAAACCACTAATACACCCATTTAAATGTTGTGGAATATATTTAGCAAAATATATATTCTGTGACATCACAAATATATAAATAGCAACAAAAGATTCTTAAAACATTTTAATCGTAATTGATAAGTAAACTAGATAACTGGATGCCATATTTTAACCACTCCCTAGCGTAAAGCATCAGACAGTGGAATCACCCTGGCAGAGAAATCCTGTGATGTGTGCATGACTTTGATCACATCATCCTGTCCATCGTGTGTCTCTGACGTCTGGGAATCAGGAGTGCACACAATAGTTGGTTGTTTCCAGGGGAACCTAGGGTGTTAATGGTTTTACCATCTCGCAGGCTGTTTAATAGGAAACCTCAATAAAGCTGTTGTCCATTCGATGGAGCTAGGAGTAATATCACGCTTACCATGCCGTTGCAAAGAAAATGGCAGCTGATTAGGAAAAGCTGGTTCTTTTTCTGCAGTATTGCCACTTGTAATAACTTTCTTTGGCAGCAGTTTGTGAGGAAGTCAACCCGAATGGAAAAACATGAATATCATACAGAATATTTGTTTACTTACATCCGTTCATTGTTGAAGGACTGTTCTATTCTAGTAATCGTGACTCAATGTGAAAAGTGAGTAAAAAAATTTCCTCTCCAGTACATTTTGGGTCTTGGTTTATTTTTTAAGATTGCTACACATGTGTAAACCAATATGAAGGCCCAAAACAATTTGGGTTTCTTTTTCCCCCCCTCTCTTCACAAGTAAAAAAAAAAAAAAAATTACAGCAGGGAGCAGGCAGATAAAACGGAAAACTTTGATGTTCAGCTTTGCGCTTATCTACTTCCTGTGAATGATTGACAGGGCAAAGGTATACCTTGCAACCCTCTGACAGAAAACTGGCATGAGATTCAGAAGCTCATTGACTTTTTGATCAAGCGATTAATGAAATGTGGAGTGGGAGAATGCCCTGTTACAAAGATGGATAACTGTCATTGTGCATCTTGTTCTCTGGTGAAGGAGCCCCTGAAGTAAGTATACGCTGGCATATGGCCACCCTGCAAAGTTCAACTTTACAGATTTGTTTGTCTTAAGTATACAAGTTATATTAATGACTACACAAGCTTTTGCGCTGAATGCTCTGACTATTAGCTGCGTTTATTATTATTTACATTTTTTGGCATTTAGCAGATGCTCTTATCCAGAGCGACATACAAAAGTGCTGTAGTTTTATGGTTAAAGTGCAATACAAAACTGAGCTATCTTGCTCTATTGACAATGACTGAGAGCAGGTATAAGACTAATGCTGCAAAGGGAACATGTCAAACATGAGCTACTAACACAAAGTCAACCCATCATAATCTATGCCTAAACAGCAAAATAAGTAAGCATCAGTAATAAAACATGAACATCCAAACGGTTCCTGTTGGGGGAGGGGGGTTTCAGGACTGAGGCGTGAGGTATTGGTGGAAGAGGTACGTTTTCAGTTTCCTCTTGAGGAATATAGTGGATTCAGTAATTCAAGTGTGGGTGAGTTTTTTTAACATTACCCTCATGTACATAGGTCTTCGGTACCTTATGTACGTTTGCGCACGGTAGAAGTGTAACTATTGAAACCATTTAGCATCATGGTTAAATTGAAAATGTCTAAGGATAGAATAGAAAGCCAGGATAGAATTATAATCATTTGTAATTCGTTGATAAACTAATTTTTTTTACATAAAAAAAAAAAAAAAAAAATCTGTCCTTTGTTTTGCATTCCAATTTTCTCATTTCTTACAGAATGCACTACATTACATTGTAGCACGCCAGGGGGTGCTCGGTCCGAGAGTGGCCGGAGAATGAGGCATTGGGGAGGTTTTAAGCCTTTTAATTGGCATAATTTCAAACAAACTTATAGATTCTAATAACCAGCAAAGGAAATACAACAAAAGAAACAATTCAACACAAACTTACCACATTGGGTCAAACTAACTGAAACCGTTTAAGACGCAATTCCATAAACACCAGGCATGTCCATACACCCAGTTCCTTCTCTCTCCCATGAGCCAGCTTTTCTGGTTTTGTTAAAGGTTCTGGGATTGCTGGCACCTGAACGCACCGCACTCAGGTGCTCAACGAGGTCCTATTAGAGGGCGTGGCCCTCCCTCTCAGCGTTGCTGTCAGTCCATTGTGGCTCCCAGCTTGTGGGTGTGGCTGCCTGCTGCGTGCCACATACATATATCCAAAATAGTACTATCAGCTGCCTGTATTCTGCAGAAGGAAATTTTAACAGACAGGCAGTGTAGCTACAATAGGTTAAAACGGAAAAAAAAATATTTAGAATTATTTTTTATAGCATATTGATACTGGGTAAAACTCCGAGCCGCATGTAAAGGGTCGGACCAAGTATTTCCCTTGCTCAAAAACCTCATATTTTCATATATAAAAC
The DNA here is from genome assembly GCA_025775065.1 of Hiodon alosoides. Classification (NCBI taxonomy): domain Eukaryota; kingdom Metazoa; phylum Chordata; class Actinopteri; order Hiodontiformes; family Hiodontidae; genus Hiodon; species Hiodon alosoides. The sequence continues at coordinate 12,036 of JAOYSI010057725.1, forward strand.
ATAAAAAGGGAGTATAATTATGTTTTTACTTACACTTTTTACTTGCAACTCTAAATGCGGTCTAAATTAACAATCCCATTAAAATGTTAAATATTCCCAGTTTCTTTTCTTTTACACGTGTAAAAAGAAAGACCAATTGTTTTTTGGAGGAACAGAGGTAAAGCTCAGTGTAGGACTTTTTAAGGTTTTTACACATTTTCTCCTACCTTTTTTCTGGACTGATCACGCCCCATTCAAAGATGCTGTGTGTTTTCATCAGCTGACACCTGCAGATAGAAGGGGAACCAGCTTGGGAAAAAAAAGACTGTGTCTGTGCCTCCTGCCATTACGCTGAGATGGGTCCTGACGATGAGTAGCCTGAGTCAGACCGCTTCTGTCAGACCGCATCAGTCGTGCCTCAACCCAGACAAAATGTAAAGGTTATAGTTAAAGCCTGTGGTGCTTAATGTTGGATTACAGACCTTAAAGTAGCCTTGTAGTCCTCATTATAACTGGATTACTTGCAAATTATGTGCAGTCTCAGTTGGAGAATTGATTCAATTTGAACAAATCTACCGCTTTGTTTATTGTCAAACTTAATATTATAATAATTGGTGCAGGCTTGATCACAGTTGGTACATGGTTATGTCAAATCAAAACCTCATGGAAATAATGGAAAATATTATTATGTAAGAATATTTTAAAGATTTGACTTGCATATTTCGGCCACACTTCAGTGTGCCCCATTATGAAGAATACTTACCAGCTTCATAAATGTGCTTTTACTAATCCATAAAGCATTCGTTGGTAATTGTGTTGTGTTGGGTTGGGTGATGGTGTGAGCAAAATAAGCACATACTAACCATTACGGATTCAGGGGCGAGCATAATGATCCTGTGCTGTTCCATCCATTTATTATTCTATCTGACTCGCATATGATTTACATTAAATCTTGCACTACCGTGTCATGTGAATGTATATGGGAAGTTCATTTCTACTTCATCATCTGTCCATAAACCCTCACAGTAGTTTATGAAGTGTTGTCATGTTACTGTCCCAGTGTCCTGTAAACTCTCCTTGCAAAATATGCATAAATGCAGCCTAAAAAACGGAAAGAATATTCATCAAATATTCATTTATTTCAACTTGAAAGGAAAGCGGTTTATCCTCTGACACAATGCAGCGGAAGTATGCTTTACTGCAGCACATGTGAGAGAAAAAGTGCAGACCAGTGCAAGATCCCTCTCGGATGGGTGTGTGGAGAGTGCGATTGAGCTAACCTCCAGCGGTTCTGGGAACACTTCTCAGAAAATTCTGTTTGCAGATCCTATTGGGAATTTTTCCCATACCATTAAACAATAGGGATGCACCGCTGTTCCAGGAATGGGGAATGGCATTAGAGTAATATGCACCTTATCCATGCTTTAAACTAGCATGCGTGCTCCTGGAATCTCTTTTGATTCTCTCATTTGCGTGCGTTGATTTGAGTGGCAAATTGTTGCACTTACATTAAAATCTAGATACTGCGCACTCAGTATAAAAGGTGGACAGCCAATGCAGGAAGTGAAGACTCGGATTCGGAAGAAATGTCCTTTCTGAGACAATATTTTTCTTGTTTAAATTACTTTTACCTCATTGATAACTTTTTTTCTTATAACTGTTACTTCAACATAGCCCTGAAAAGTTAGCTGGTATTGGTAGAGATTTTAGCTTATTGAGGGTTTTCAGTTCCCACCCTGAATGTATTGTTAGGTAGCTAAACAAGTAATACCAGTTAGCAAATTTACAAATCTCTAAGGAGAGGAAAATAAATAGTTGCGACGTTACATGCATACTATTCTACAAAAAGAAAATGGTTAGATTCACTAAGTGCAGGTCAATGCCTCAGAAGGACCGAGGATGGTGTACACCATGTCTGAAGGGGATCCGCTATGTTTCAGTTACCGCTTGATTTCAACACAGGAGTCATGCGTCTCATTCAGCCTCTGGATTAAGAGACCGGTCCTGCCTAGAAGCTGAGCATGAGAGCATCAGATTTGCTGACGGGGCACACGCTGATTTCTCGACATAATTCTGGAGGACGTCAATGATAGCAGTCTAATGTTTAAATCAAAGGAATACAAGGTCAGTCTGTCTGAGGTGTCTCTCACTGGCGCACCAGTGTTACAGGTAGGGGCCACTGACTCTGACTCCGGCAATAACAAGGTACTGTTTTACGAGCTGGTTGAGGATGGGGGCAAGGCTTCAGCAGCTGCATGGTGCCACAGTCAGCGAGCTCGTATAGCTTTTTGTCTTTTAAAATGCATTACATGGCCACCCAGTATGTGGACACCGCTTCAATTAGTGGTTCCAGCCATTTCGGCCCCATACATTGCTGACAGGTGTATGGAAATTGAGCGCACAGCCATGCAATCTCTGTAGACAAACAGTATGTCAGTGGCAGTAGAATAGCCCATGGTGAAGAGCTCAGTGACTTTCAGTGTGGCACCATGATATTATGCCACCATTCCAAGACAGTTCACTTCACCATCTGGCAGTCCAACAGACTAATCTGGGTTTGGCGGATGCCTGCAGAATCTGCCCGAATGCATAGTGGGTAAAAATGGAGGAAAAAGGAATTGCAATACAGAGGAAAAAAAATTTCTGGTCAAGAAATTATGAGCACAAACAAAGAAAAAGGCAAAACGTGACTTCAGCCTAATTTTAAAATAAGAGGGCGGTAAGATCAGTTGGTATCCTTAAGAAAGACAGCTGGTTACCCTTAACATACACTTTTTTTAGGAAAAATCATTATAAGGTTCTCACGCCATAACTTACAGAAAGTTAAGAAGAGTGAATGGCTTTCCAAATCAACTTAATTGATAATTCATTGTAAATACCCTTTTATATGTTATGGCAGAGAAGTATCAAAATGTGCAGATTGAAGTTTGTGTGTCTTACAGTTTACCACGTAAACTATGTTCTTAAAAGAGGGAAAAGCTAGCAGGATGTGTGGGCTTTAAAACAAAACTGTTTATTAAAAAAAATTAAACGAAGCAGAGTTTATCGGAGCTCGTAGCTTCTCAAGTTAACTTGCATTCAGAAGAACATTTAAACACACTCAGTATCATACCATTCAAGCTTTGAACATTCTTATTACTAAATATTACAATGTATGCTGCGGTGGCACAGCTTACTTGTATCACAAGTCACCCTCCTTTTCCGCTGAGAGAAGAATTTGTCCACCTTGTTGTGGGACGAACAACAGGAGCTTTTCTGTTGACAACTTTTGTCAGGAGCTTAAAGGGACCTGGTTGCCTTGCTTCATGGTATTTGTAGGGTACTGCTTTCAGGTGTAGGCCATCTCCAACTTCTGCGCTAGATTCTGCTGGCAAGCCTAGAATTCAGAGCCCTTTAGTTCCGAGCCCTGGAGGGACTGGAGCAGTTCTTGGTGTACAGTCTTTCCTTAAAGCACTGCCACGAAGGCAGTGGCAGAAGATACTGAGAAATGTCTGTTGTCTGTGTTGTAATATGGTTTATGACCTGCTTCTGTGATTGGGTGCTAGAGTTTGAAAGGACCGGCTTGGGGCTGGTTGCTGAAGATGTCATTCCCTGGTGCTCAATCAGTTCCCAGATTGAGCTGGATAGGTTTCATGGCCAAAAATTAATGATGGTGGTTTATGTTACAGAAATGTGTGAAAATTAAAAATCCCCCCAGGAAAAACTGCTAGGTGATTTCTTATTTCCAATTTCTTGTCTTGTTTTGCTTGGTTCTATACTCAGAAGTTCCTGTGAATGTATGTTTTCTAAAAAGGGATTCTAAAGTTGTACTCCGCGGATTCCCTTTCCCCTGAGCAAGGATGGCTGTAAAATCTCTTTTGATATGGAAATCTGAGCTTTGCGAATGTCCCCAACCTCCCAAATCATCCAGAAAATGTCAGCAACACACCTTTTATCATTTTCGTGTTTGTTGAACTGAAGTTGGATTTGTGTCGTTTGCTTAGTGAAGAGAATGAGTTTCCTCAGCCCATAGCTTAGTCTTGGCAGTGCCACTGGTCCAGTGGATATGAGCCGTGAATAGTGATAGAGACTTAATCGTAAGCTTTCTCATGGAGGTCTTACTGACTCCCGTGGTTTGTCTTGTGTCCAACAAGAATATGAGAGCTGATTATAATTTTTTTGTTTACCTCCGGTATCACGCCTCTGCCACGCCTCTGCCACGCCTCTGCCACGCCTCTGCCACGCCTGTATCATTTGCGCAAATTCCTGTGCAAACTCTGCAGCCTATCACCCCTCCTCCCCCACCACTCGTGTCTCATGTAGCCCGGCAGCTACTGCTGTGCGCCTGCAAAATGACCTGACTGACTGGGCAGAAACGCAAGAATGAGACACCATTTCCGTGTTCGTTTTTAAAATTAATCTTCAATGAAAGACTTTCTTTGTAGGATAACCTTAGGCTCATTTATCATTTTCAAAGAAAAAAGATGAGCCTGTGTTTACTGATTGGGAATCCGGGATGCAGCAGAGTGAGCGTTCTGTATATGTGTACGACCCTTCTTCCTGAGCCACTCTCCAGCATTATAGTTAAAGAGGGGGGAAGTGTGTGTGAGAGGTTTAAAATGAAAAAAGAAAAAAACGCAAATCAAACGAATGGCCAGGCAGTTTGACATGAAGGGAATAAAGTGAACGCGCCGTGGCTGCAGGCCTCGTCTTTTGACGTGTTCGTTCTTGATGCTGCAGTCCAGGACCAAAAACGAGAGAGATGTGGCCAGAAAAGGTTCCAGCTAGCAGAGGTCGCCATAAAGCTCATGACAACATCAACCAAAAATTACTCCGATCACAGAAACCAGCCTCCAACAAGCACTTACTGTGCCTCACTACAGCAAGGCTGTCCAGAGCTACAATACAAAATGCAATCTGAAACAATCTGCCATATGCGCTATTCTCCCTCTCCTATTCTGGTCGACACATTTATTTCCTTGGTGAAGGGGCTGCTTCTGGCCACCAAAAGCCTGCAGCAAATGTTCAAAACAAAAGTTGTGCGTATGGGACGTGACCTTGGTTTTACCTGTGAAACAAGCTCTTTGGGTAGCTTTGGGACGGAGCTGTTCACTGTGAAATTGATTTATCGGAACATTCATAGCTCGGTCCTCTTAGAACCAGGAAACCTGTGACTTGTCTAGGAAAATAAAGTTTAATTATTCATTTATTTTGTAAGGGACAAGCTGTTTAAGATACTGTGGCTATAGAGTCTGTTATAACTTCAGCTCGTTGTCCATTGAAAAAGCAGCCTGGTTGTGATGGACTTTTAGATGGAGTGACCTTCTTGACTAAATTTTAGCAAAATCAGCAGCTTTATCCACAGATCAAACTACCTGCTGATTCAGACTATTTTGTTGCATAACAACCTGGAATTAAAAGTGATCTTTTGGGGGTTTGTATCATTTGATTTACACAACATGTCTACCACTTTGAAGATGCAAAATATTTTTTATTGTGAAACAAACAAGAAATAAGACAAAAAAACAGAAAACTTGAGCGTGGGAAAAATATTCACTACTCCAAAGTCAATACTTTGTTGAGCCACCAAATTGTAATTCCATTGAAGATTCCGTCTTATGACACTAGCCTCAGTAATGACTAAATCTAATCACAAAGCCATTAAGTTACTCAAATAGACGATTGCTGCTGTAGTTATTTTGAAGGCCACATACATCTGCAGGACTGGACCGATGATAAGTTTATGTGGTAGTCCTCTGGTTTACCAAAAAGCACACACTGGTTGCCCAGAAACTGTTGGGGCCCAGACTGGGCACTACATGTTACTGTATCAGCTTTATTTTCTTTATCTTAGCAGATTTCTGGGAGAAATATATGTTAATTGCTAATGCTATTTAGATTAATGCAGCTGCATTCTCTAAAATATCAGCTAACCAATGCAAAATTAGCTTAATTCAACGTAGATGCTGAAACCTACCATAATGAATGATATTTCTTTAGACACTTTTGTCAGTAGTTTTTTTTACTACACATTTTGCAACAAATGTATTAGTTATAAAACTGTTTAAATCTTTTTCCTTTTTTCCCCAACTAATGTATTTTGCTATCATTTAGATATACAGATTTAAGTGGGAAAACTTAAAACAAAGAAAGCCCTTATGCACTAAAAACAGTGTTTCCAACTATTTTAATTAATCAAAAATCGGATCAGTTCTTAACTGTGAACACGATACGCAAGTGGTTTTTTCAACATGACAACATATATGTATATATAGAAGTCCCCCAGGCTTTGGAGTCCCCCAGGCTTTGGAGTATCACAGAATAATATTTCAACCTCTGCTAATACTATGGTGAAGTGCAGTCTTTAATTCATGAATTAATTAAAAAATTCAATCTTTAATTATTAATTGATTGATTAATTTATTTAGCTAATTAAATGGTCTTTCAATTTAATTAGCCAAACAATCTTTTTTTAAAGGTTGTCATTCATCTGAGGGGCAGGTTTTGACCCTCACGAGGTGGTGCTTTATTTGTGAAGCAAGCCTTGCTGTTGTGGTGGTTGGAGGGACAGTTGGCTCAAATATTTTACTAGACCGCTTTGTCAGGGTAGCATTTTCAATATGCATTTCATGACAATTTTTTCTTTTGTCACATTTGAAAACAACTCTGTTGTTCTTTTCATAGTATGAAACACAAAAATCAGTTTGCTTTCCATGAATGGAATTTAATTTAATTTTGTGGGTGGAATTATAATAATATAGCTTTGTGGAATATAATAATTTCTTAGCATTCTGTGTCACTAAGTAATTGCGTGGCATTCTTCAAATCGGATGACAGAAGGCCACTGCCAGATTCATAGTAGAAGTTTAGACCGACTTTCTATGTTTAACGGGCTGTTTTGATTACAAAGAGCTGAACACTGTTGATAGCCTTTTTTGTGTGACTAAATGTACAAAACACAAATATCAGTTAATTTATTATATATTTTGTTCAGTCTTAAATGATCACTTAGACAGGCTTTTGCATATTCAGTTAGCTGTCAAAAAGTTGGTCCCCGGTGGAAAACTTTACCTATAACACACCAAACTGTAGGAATGATAAAAGAAACTTCCTTAAAATATCGTGAACTATTTTATATATACACTCTTGTTTTTTAGTTCCAATTCTGTAGGTTAGTTTGCTGTAGTTCTATTAATATTCACTTTGTATTGCTAGATTGGTTCTTTAGCTAGGTTGATAGTGTTGGGTTTTTTTAGGATTTACATTTGTTATATTCATGTAAAAGTTATGTCTGGGATAACCAGTTAAGTTCTTAGATGCAACCTATTTACCAAGTTTTACAATGTTTACCAAGATTGTCTGATTCAAAGGTTTTACGTCTGATTTAAAAATTGTATTAAAATGTCCGTAATAATTAGTGGCGGTGGGGGGGTTGGGGACAGGGTGACTCTCAAAAAACAAAAGGAACAATCTTAGTCATATTTTGATATTATTAATATGGATATGAACATTGAAAACAACCATTAAAATGATCTAAATGACAATTAAACCAATATTACTCTTTTGGTGGCAAAAGAGTAAACTTTCAATCAGTGAGTTGTCTGACCAATAAAAACGTTCAATGGCCTCCTCAGAGAGAAACTAATGGGCTGTTTTTCCTCTTCCTCTTCTGTGGCACCTTATGTGGCAACCCATATTTATTAAAGAAGTTTTTATTGTTTCTAAAAAGTTTTATTTAGTGATCTGTGCCATAATGTCCAAAAAAAACATTTTGCTAATGATCACAGTGTAATTTCTTCATCACTTAATTTTTTTGTTTAGCAGTATTATCTTTTGAGAACGCTCTATAATTATTTCAAGATCATTGTAAAAGTACCCATAATTAAATCTATATTACACAGGTAGGTGTCGTCTTTATAGATTAATTAGCTGTTTATTTAAAGTAATTTCTTTTTCACTTTCTTGATAATATATTTTCAAGCCCACTCATAATGACGACTCATATAAAATAAAAGGTAATCCATATAGCCATTCACTTCAGCTTTAATATGTCCTGATTACAAATAACTGCAATTGACTACCAAACAAGAGAAGAGTTTTCTTTTCTTGCCCTTAGACTTTCCTTTTGTCCATCACTAAACCATGTTGACAGAATGCTTCCTGCCTGGGTGTACCTGTTGGCTAACTGGGCCAGCATGAGAGAAAACCCTCGTTTACCACCCGTCAGATCACCTCTGTCAGGTTTCTTTTTTTGTTTCTATCAGTGTAGCGAGCTGAATGAAAATGATGCGGAGGCTGTGAGGGTGTGTACCACTGCCTTGCCAGGAAATGGCTTCATCTGCCAGGCTGAAGATCTGTATCTGTCCTCCTCCCGCTCCCGTCTCCTATCGGTCACCCAGCGGAGAAGACTGTAGATGGGCATTACTTATCCTGGTGGATGCTGAGCCCATCGGCCTTCCCCTGAGGTCCGGACACATCCTCCCAGTCTGCGGGCTTGTCTGGGGTCAGACAGGATGGACGTGCCACAAGCTGATGTGCTCTGAGGCAGGAGACTGTTCTGTTTCATCAAAAACTCCCAGTTGTCTGCAGCCTGTCAAAAAAGGCATCACAGTCACCTGTGCTTTATTCTGACGTTTCAAAGCGGGAACAGGAACTTTTTGTCGGTACGATTATTAAAATTCAGTGTGCACAAGTCTCTATGTAGTGTTTTATTTAGTTGTACTGGTCTGTACATTTTTGCTATAACTCAATCTTTTTTTATACAAAAAAAAAGTTTTGTGCTCTTTGATTGCAGAAAAAGCCCTTACTAAATTGCGAAGGATAACTTGTTATGGCTAAATCTCGAGACAATCAAATTGAACATGTGTATACATTATACAAACGAGGCTTACTCAGCCTTACTTTATCAGCTTTGCATATGGGTGGAGGTACATACTCTGTACGCATGTACAAATTTCATGTTGATATGGCAAAAGATAAGGAAACCACAGTTATTGACTCAAAAATGGCAAATTCTTGGTATTATTATTATTGACATGACATTTTTTACATAGATGCCGTGTCAAAGTACGAATGAAGGCATATGTGAACAATCATAAAATGCATATTTAACAGCCCATTTCTTATGTAATGATTATCTGATGATTGAACAATGGTGTAAGATTTTGTGGGGGAGAAAAGTTACTAAATTATTACCTCAACATATATTAAGTGTTGTTCTATGGTCCAACATGAGGTGTTATCCCAGCTTTGACCATGCTTCCCTGCCTGCATTGATTGCTTTGGTCAAAGTAATTGCGTAATTGCTGCTTTTAATTACTTCTAATTGATTCTAGGAATGTTGTTTTATGAACTAAAATAAAACGTATGGCTCGGGTTGTAGGATAACTGAAAACCTAACATTCCAGGACACACTTAACCTTTTATCCATGTAAAATTGTGTGGATGTCTGCTGAAAAAATTACCAAACAAACAAATTGATTGGAACTTTGGAACAATATAAACGTTCTAAAATTCAAAGTTCCTACAATGTGATAGGAATTTGTTTATAAGTCAAAAATCTCTGTTTTCATGCCAGGTTTTTCAAAAGAAGAGGCCTTGAAATGCATTAGAGAGGGATTTAGTAGGATTCAGGGATGAGAACAAGAAGAGCTCTTGGTTACCCGTTCATTCAGTTCCACTAAGTTTTATTAAAGGCTTTTGATTTGGAGCATCCAGAAGCCGTCATTGGTTCACTTTCCTCAGATCAGAGGGAGGGGGTAGATGGCCAGCAGTAGCCACTAGTTATCGTATTACATTTTGGTACCTAACCGTGGAACAACAGTATTTATTTATTCAGTCTAGCTGGATTCAGCTGCTTGGTGTCATGAGAAAGAGGGGGAGCTGGAGAATGAGCCTTAGATTTTTCTCTTTCTCCACACAGACTGAAAAGCTTTTGATTTTCATCTCTCTGATCAAACCTGTCTACTTGGGAATTGTCCGGCTCTTATCAATACTTTCAAAAACATTCAAATGAAATGCTACCTTCCTTATCAAACTCCCTTGAAGAAAGCCCCATAATGATAAAAACATGTAGAAATGTTAAATAACAATGGAAAAAGGTACTTTTTTGACTGGCGCGTGAGTTGATATATCATCTATTTTTATGTTTTAGACCTTTTATGTTTTTATTGATCTATTTTCTGCCATTTTCACATATAGAGTCTTAAGGTTGAGACGAGGCCTTTGAAGTCGTCACACTGTGAAACTCTCCCTAAAACCGCTTTGTGCAGACGGTTAGAAAAGAGAGGCCCTGTGAGTTTTTCATTACTCCTTCTCCTCGCCGTGGTACAGGGTCAGTAACAGATCTGACTGTGGGTTTGATTGCTTCAGTGGTTGGGGCAGGGAAGTGGTCACATCAGTGCAGGAGCAGCAGAGGGAAATTGGGGAGGGGGAATTCCCCTTTTCTGGAATGTTCCTCCTCTGCACAAGGTCATGGAGAAAGAGTGGCAATGAATCAGTTTGCCGAGATGATAAAAAAATCAAACAAATTACAGCAAGACAAATCCCATGTATATTGTTTCTGATTGGCAGTATCTCTTTAGTTAAATCTCGGTTATGTTCGTGTCACCGAGGCATTGTAATAATTTTTTAATGCAATGTTTTTGTATGTGCACAGCAAATCACCAGTACTGTAAAAATGAATAATGAGGAGGTAGGATGGCAAACATTGCACCATCTGCTTTTTTCAGGACTACCTAGGTATGGGGATATACCTGTTCTATTAGAATCCCCTTCCATCTACGGTCTAGTTGCCCAGGATGATTATGGTTACAACTGAATGAAATGACAGAATCTGTGAAGGAATTTGTATTTTTGCCACAACACCCGATGATTTATTGGACCAATCAATTTATTTTATAATTCTTATAGTTTAACACATTCCATATCTAAGAAACTCCGTCCTGGTGCTTTTATGGATGTTCCTTTCATTTTCATATTTACATTATTTAATCAGTTAGCAGAAACTAATCCAGGGAAACTTACAGCATTAGCATGCAATCAGTTGCATCCAATCAAGAAGTATTGTTGCCTTCATATTGTAATAGAATTATACTAAATCTAATCTACAAAATCTATTTTATAGTCTTTAGTCGTAGAAAGATCAAGGAAGTCTTAACTGGCCTCCTTACGACTTTGTGACTTTGATGAGACTAGCTTGGGGTTGGGGTAACTGGTGCCCAGGTCACTCTCAGTGGTGAATGGGTGTATTTGAGGTGGAACAAAAATCAGATGCCAGCCCAGGGCTAACGGACTGTCATTGGTAAGTGATGCAATTTCTGGGAGATCCTCGTTATTATACGGAAGCTGTGAGTCTCGTCAGTCATCTGGAGTCCTCGTACTCTGAGGCAAATGTGACCGCTATCATATTTCTCTTCCCTCATTTATCCTCTACTGTTTTAAAGAGGCTTTTGTACCTGAGAGTCCAAGGTTAAGCTGCCTGCAGTGGAAGACTGCTAACCTAGAAGTCGGGACGATTCTCAAGCCTAAGGGAGAAATGGTCGTTAGATTGTTCTGCTTCACCTGTGCTGTTGGATCAGGACAGACCACCCTTGTTGTCTCTCTGTGTACCTCAGATAAACAGTTTTTTTGTTCTTGAGTGGGTAATCCCTGTTCAAAATGACATGTATAAAAGTAATAGCAATGCATGGTTGTGTGGGAAAATCAAAAGCAATTAGCAATATGGTATATGTTCTATCCTTCCCTAGTTCTGCAGTGTGGATCCTCTTCAATGGTTAGCCAGCTGATTTGTAGTTTTTGTATCAATTATTGGATGTTGGTTGCAGATTCAAAACGGCAATATCCCAAACATCACCAGAGAGTGGGGAGTGGTTGTTTACTTCCCTCTCAAACAGCCCTTATAGATTTAAAGGCTTACTGATGCACCCTGAAGGATAGGGCTCGCAGGGTGATCGAGAATACTTTTTTATCAGGGGGTAACTCCTTAAACACGACCTGAAAAAGCTTCTGGTCTCTGAAAGTAGCTTCACCAGATTACTACTCAAAAACATTCCGGGTTGCCTTGCATTTTTTTGTGTTCATAACAATTCTTTCCAGCATAATAACCACAAACTTTCATTCCAACATGCTGTGTCGGTGTGACCGCTCTGTCAGTAAGACCCTCATATACACTGTGTTCCGGAACAGTGCAGAACTGTCTTTCACCTCGCTCTCTTGCCCTTCTGCACACAGAAACTCTCTGGCCTTCTCAGTAACTCCACTGAGGAATAGAGGGGTATTGTCTGCCTCTGTGTCCTTTTTCTATGTTTGGCAGCCCGAATCCTGTAATGAAAGCAGTGTAAGATGTCGTTATTTTTTTTTTTTTAAACGATGGATGGAGTGCTAGGAGGACCTATGCATCTGGTACTGTGTAACTCTGTTAGACTGCTTCCTCTGTATTCCCTCGACTGGTACTGTGTAACTCTGTTAGACTGATT
>JAOYSI010057736.1:0-15180 GCA_025775065.1 Hiodon alosoides
TGCTCGAACATGGGCCAAACTCATGAAATGACAATCCGAAAAGCCAGTCCTTATTCCCAAAAATTCTATATTAATTCCAAACATTAAAGTAAAATGAAGCCAGGAAAAGACAATGATTTAGAAGAGCAGCGGCAGTGAAATGAACTTCAGCCGCAGACGTGCGAGCTCCTTGGAAAGAGAAGACGCCCATTTTGTTGTTCTGGTTTGGCAGACCTTCAGCTCCACAGCCGGGGATTAAATTTTAAACTTTGTTTATTTTGCCTTTTAAAGCTTCTCCGTCAGGAAGCAACAGTACAAAAGAGAATAAATCATTAATCAGTGGTCCTCATAATCTTCTCCTTCAGAAACTTAAGCTTTAAAGGGTTTCTTATAGTAACTTTATGACTTTTATAGTAGTGTATTTTTATGTGTTTTCATTTCATCACTTGTAGATAAATTCTACTACCAGCCTTTCTAGCCTTCCAGGCTAGACCTCCATAGTAACAAAACTAATATCTGTGATGTGACTGTGACCCCCGCCTGTGGTTTGGGTTTGCTCAATGTTAATTAATGACAGAAGATTATTACCTGGCCACACCCACAGTCAGGGCTGCCTTGGGCATGCCTAAACTGCCTGAGGGTGGGGCTTGGTGGCCGCATGTCACAAACCTTTGGACCAATAAGCAGGCTAAATGACTCCCTTTGGATTGGATAAGATCATAACAAGCGCTCCATGGCACATTTCAAAGCCTCAGAGCACCCCAAATTCAATTTCACCCATAATCTGACGGATTTTACAGGTCATGCTCTATAAAATCAATCTAACACCATATTATCTATCAATTCGCCATTGTAATTTAAATAATTGCTTTCCAAACGTTTTGCCCAAACCATTATGCGATTTTACCATTGTCATTATCTAATTTTGCATTGCATTAAACCGTCCAGGCTCATAAGTTTTATTTAAATGAGGCGCATTGATTAAATATTCTTACACAACAAGTGCACACCAGACCAGACGCCCTGAAAAGCGTTTGTTTGTTTGGGGGCTCAAATATATTAAGGCGACAGTGATATACATTCCTCTGAGGTGTATAAATGCGTGGCTTGTTTGTATGGGGAGAAATACATGAATACTGCTGAGATGCAGTCAGTTTGAAATGTGCCAATAGATGGTGTATGGACGTTTCTGCAAAAGCCTAATGCTACATGGTGCGCTGTAAGTCAGGGTAAACCTCGTGAAAGGGGATCCTAAACCATGTATAAATTACTCTACTGTTGACCTTCAGATCTCCGACACATCTATGAGACCAACAGTAGCTGCGTCCAATGGCAGCCATGTTGCATAAACGTGTCGGAAACACTCATGTGGTTACTCATGTAACCTAGTTACACTCCAGAGGTTTTACCTGTACCCCACAGAACTGACCTCACAATTTATCTGAGGAGATACGCGCCTAGTAGCGTACACGCCAGTTTTACATCAAAGCTGTGCTCTGAGACATTATTACGCCTCATGCATTCATTCTTTTACATGGAGAAAGGTACAACAAGGGAGAGTTAATCACTGTTGGGTATCGATATTGGTTTCTTTAATAATACAGAGGCATTCAAACGGAGTATATTACGTAGACCCACGGCAGGATTTCAGAGAAATGCACATACTCATCCACAGTTTACATATTAGAGTTTTATGATTAAATTACAGCAGCGTAGTTATTGGTTCATGAGAAAATAATACTCCAGCACCGGTAATTAGACAGCTGTGCGTGTAGGTAGGAAAGTAATGGATACTCCAGCACCGGTAATTAGGCAGCTGTGTGTGTAGGTACATGAGTAATATTTACTCAAGGGCTCAGTGTCTTCCACACTAGCAGTTAAGTTTTATAATTAGGTCCTCCACAAACGCCTTGGTTTCTAGCAAACCTTTTAAATAAGTAATGAGCGGATTGCCTCCTGAATGCATTATAGGGCAAAGCGCTAAAAAAAACGTTTTTGACTACTGAATTTATTTTGACATTATAAAGTTCCAAACAACGAGTAATGGATAATCAGGCACAGGTAGTTTGGACGCCTTGTGTCGGGGTACATGGGTAATGAAAAGCGCAGCGTTCTGTGTGTTTCACACTAACAGATAACTGTCAAGCCTTAATTATTGCACATGTAAGGAAAATGTTCTCTGTTGTGCTCAATAATAACCTTGTTCAATCCTGCGCGTTGCAAACAAAAATCTATAGAAACGTGTCAGGGATCTGGAAGTGACTTCCTGTCTACACCAGACTTTCTCTGCAGCCAGTGCTGCGTCTCTAAGTCTAAATGCCACACGGCCATCACTTACAAGGGTAGTTTTCTTAAACATTTTGGGTGGATTTTTTATGTCACGCGTCATGTGACACTTACAAGCTACGAAATGTACTGTGCCATAAAAATGTAGCACATTTTAAACTGTGCAATGGTCCAGATCCGCACAGATCTGAATTAATCATGTTGTGGCAGGTCCGAGTGCAAACAAAAAAACCCAAAACACAAACACTCTACAGGTCCCACCTTCTTCTCAGACCATGATGCCCTCCAAAATTGCAAGAACCGCCTCCTTCCTTTCCGTCCATGTCCGCCTGGTTTACCGGTCCTTGTCCACCCTGGCTGAGCCGGGGCTAAGTGTTCCAGCCAAAGATGGATGGTTTCCTGCCTCTCAAACCCTGAAGTAACCTGAGGAGGCCTGTCTTACTGACTAATGCACATCTCTCCTCTCATAACACATGATTTATAGCAGAACAGCTCTTGGGTGAAAAGAGGCCATCTGAAGCTTAAAACTCTTCAGGAAAGAGCTTCTCCACGTTAACATCTCAGGAACTCCCCATCACTCCGGGTGGCACCACGGCGACGTCTACACGGTCTGTTAGGAACCTTGCGTCATGAGTGATTGAAGCTGTCCTTCAAAAGGAACACTGTTGCAGCACTTACCTTCGACGGTATCCGCAGACCATCATCTGCCAACTCCTGTCCCCATTCCTCACTAATCCTTCTACTTAGCTGCAGGCCCCTGTCTGCTCCCGCCTGGACTACTGCAACTCTCTCTCTCTCTCTCTCTCTCTCTCTCTCTCTCTCTCTCTCTCTCTCTCTCTCTCTCTCTCTCTCTCTCTCTCTCTGTGCTCTCAAAAACCTCTTCAGCTCATCCTGGATGTTTTTCTTCAGCAAGTGTTCAACCTCCCAGAGTCTCAGCATGCTCCACAACCCCTCGCCTCCACTCACCATCCACTGCAGCTGACATTCGGTTCAGAACACCGGTGTGTTTAGCTTCTCCAAGCAGCTATAAACGCGGCTAAGAATGCAGCCTGATCTGCAATCTGTAATCTCTCCCTTTAAAGTCTCTGCACTCCGCGATCCGGAGCCGGTGTGGCAGTTTCTAACCTCCCGGGCCCGGCTGTCTTGGGCATGTCCGTGCTCAGCCAGGACACTTTTGATCCTGGCTTGGAGGGCACAGGGTGATAGATGGCAACTCCAACAGAACCCAGATGTCGCAGTTAATTTCTGGGTGTTAGCTGTCAGCAGTCTGTCCATCTGTTACTGTCACTTACGTCAGAATGTCATGGCTTCCTGGGACTAAATTCACCTAGATGGTGAATAGGAATAGGAATTAATTTACCCAAACGTTTAAAGCCAGATTGTGGCTAAACAGACCGGGAAAAGTTATGTCAGGGTTTTCATACGCCCTGGTGAAAAGTGATGAGGTGCTGATTCATTGTATGCAACCTTGTGTTGTAATGCTAACCATTTTTCCATTTCAAGAACTTCAATTTAAGTCATAAATATTTTTGTTTATTTTCGCTTGGCAAGGTGATGTCAAATCACCTATTAGTATACAGTAATGCAGGTTAAGAGGATGCTAAGAAACATTACTAATGCAATTAATTTTACAATTTACAAAATTATCTAAAGTTTGTTTAATAATAAAAGGCCTGGAGTCCTTTTTTTTTTTAAATGAAAAAAATACATTATTTTAGACTGTTGAGAAAAATGTTGCCTTAAATATGTTTTCTTGAGGAATAATTGTATCACCACTTGTTTGGGTTGATTCCAAAAGTGGGAGGTTTGTTTTTGACAAAGGGACATTTACAGTTCACACTCGTTAATCCTAAATCACTCCTGAGATAAACTGAGATGGAACAGTGAACCTGACTGCCAGTTCCCCTAAATCACCACTCACCTCCCCCTTTTCTCTCTGCTCACCTGGACTGGACAGGGACTCATTTTGGTTCATGCAGCTGAATGTGTGATCTGAAGTATTGGAGGCCTAAAAATCTCATCTCAGCCCAAGGGCAGTCTTTCCAAGACAAGGTTGGAATTTCTGCATCAGCTTTAAATTATTTTGATAAAGCGGTACCAAATTCATTATTTTAGAGGGGAATTCGTAATCTATGGCACGGTGACGCGGTTATTAAGCTAGGATCTGGATTTATTATATATTTTAAGTAGACCTGTCCATGACGTAAGCGGGTTCCACTGTTCTTTTGTTCCTCTCGCGTTATTACGGGCACTGCTGTCAGAATAATTCCTCCCCAAAAATCCAGTGAGAGGAAATGAATGGCGTCTACTTAGCATGTAATGTGAAAGGGAATATCGCAGGCAGCCCCTGATGTCAGCTCAATCTCGCCTTGTCTGAGTGATGTCACAAAATGATGTCGAAAACGTGTGATTGCTTTATTGCTGGCCCACACCACTCTCTGGATTAATTCATTCAAAAGCAAATGTTTTCTTCATTCTATTATCTAGGCCTACTGTGTTACTTACGTCTTATCCGGGGCATTTATTAAAAATAGTATCGGCACAAACATGCTTTGGGCTTTCTCTGTCACAGCTGTGCGTGGTAAAGGGGATGTAGGAAAATACGGACGCTGTGGCGAAGCACTGGCAGAAAAACGTTAAAACTCTGCGTGGCAGCGAGGCCTTGCCGTTCCCGAAAGCCAATAACGGCGTACTTCATCCCCCATTAACCATGCTGTGAAGCTCCTCTTCGTTAACGTGTTCGTGTTGAAACGTGTTGTAGCCAGCACCTCTTACTGGAAGCTGTAAGCTTCACTTCTCGTTTTGTAACGCAGTCATCATTTGTCATTTAAAACAAGCTGCACATCCAATTTGCGCTGATCATGTCTCCGATAGGTCCTAGCCGCCCGAGTGGCTCTGTCAGCATAAAGGCACCCGCCTGAGTTCAGCCTGAGCCCCATGTGCGGGAGTATGCCAGATTAAATCCAGCTGAGGTTATTAGCTGGGGTGGGTTAATTCGGTAGGGTTTCTTTCATCTTTCGTCTCCAACCAACTTTGCCGGCACCTGCAGGCTTGCAGTACCTTCGAGAGGAACGTGCTAATCAGTCTAATCGTCCAATCAGCCTCGCGTCTGGGCTGTATAGCCTGCAGGGTGGAAAAGAGACTGGACAGTGACTAGGGTTGAAGGAGACCAGTCGTACTTCTGCGCCCTCCCTGTGTGCAGTGGCGGCAGTAGCCGTGGCGATGAGCCGAGATGCATTAGCACATTTGCCGATTCCAAAAGATTTTGGTGAATCCATATTCCCCCAAAAAACGTGATGAATAAAAAGGTAGATTTTCTCTTTTGATTAAATTTATTGTTACATTTTTCGTACTTAGCAGATTTAGTTTTCTAATGCATAAATGCATATTTTTACAGTGATAGCTATTAGTGATAGTAACGTACATTCTCGGATAAGTGAAAAATTGTACTGGGGTTTTGCTTGGAAGTTTACTCCTGACCAAAATTATAAGTTTTAGAAGCAAGATGTGTCACCGCCCATTGCAGCTTCCAAAATATGTGACCTTCAGTAAGCGTGCAGACCTGGCATTTTAACATTCGATTATTTTCTCGGTAATCTCAAGATTTTCTATTTTCACCCCAGCCATTTAATTCCTCCCACCCTCCTTTAAATGACTGTTTAAACTGGAAGATGTCAATCACTGAAAAACCAATAAAGGTAGTAGGCACCAAATGTCATTTTAATTTGAACCAGAGGGGGAAAAAAAAATTATGGTGGAATTCAATTCAGTTGTTGCACAACATTTTCTTTTAAATTCAAGGTGAATGAAATCAATTTTCTCCCACACATTTCCGACTGCCGCGTAGCTCCAATGCTAAATACCGGTCCAAGGCTGTTAAAGGCAGAAGAAGTGGATGTGGTGTAGGGGTCACACCAGGACGTCCTAATCCGCGGTGCAGAGGCGCCTGGACGGTGGGTCTTGGCCCGACACCCTTTGCTTTCAACGTGGCGAAGGAAGAAAGCTGGTACCCACAGTTAATATGAATAAAGGCAGAATACCAGGAGTGGGATAAAAGGTTATTTATGCATTTTATCTCTTTTTTTGGCATTCTTTTCTTTTCTTTGGTTAATTTTTCTTCATAACTCCTGAACATAAAATGAAAGTGATATAGTAAAAGAGAATTAAAAAATGAAAAAAGAATGAATGCATGTGTGATACAAACAAACAAACAAAAAGGTATGTACAAACAAATGTTCCGACTATATCACTGAAACGTTATCACTGAAACAAAATGAAACGGCTGCAACAGGTTCGTTAGAATGTGAAATGTTCATTAAATGTTTTGAAAGCTATTTTTGAATATTGAAGCATTGCTTAGTGTTGGCTCACACCTTCAGTTTATCCATGACACACGTCTGATGAATCTACACATTTTTAACCATTCATCTCAGGCCACCATTCTGTTTGGCTAGTTCTACCACCGCCCCAGTTTGGCCAATCTTCCTGCCAACGCTACTCATCCCTCCCCCAAATCGCTCTGGGGGGGGGGGGGGTGTGGGGTGCCTGACCGCACCAGTCCCGTCACACTGAGGACTAAGTGCCCACTTGAAAACGGAACTCCGTAGTGCTCTCGTGAAGAGCATGCCCTTGATTAAACTTTTCAGCGAGTGACCGCCAAACCTCGAACCCGCCGTGAGTCTGATGAGGTTGACAACTCAAGCATGGCCTATTATACCCGTAATAAGCTCATTTGTTTTCTCTTAATAAATCTTTAACATATTTGATAGGTTTCTTCCATACACACAAAATCCCTTATCTTTTTAATTAACAAATAAGGAAGACAATTATTTCTATTTGGCAATTAGGCATCCGTGACTCCGAGCGAAGCAGATATCCTTGTGTGAAGAGCTCAAGGTCGTTGGTCCACCACTTCCACAAAGTCATCGTGGCAGATTTCCTGCTTGGCCGTAGTTTTGTACGAGTAACGGGCAGCCTCCGCCTGCCTGAGCAGAGCAGAGCAGAGCAGAGGACGCTATCGGGGTTGTAGCTCCAAGCCAGCATACTGCCATGTTGAATTTGCTGCGTCCAACTCCTATAATCCAGTTACGTGTACAATACAGAGTTAGTGATCAATTGGTCCTATGCCTTGGTTTGAAAGCAAAATTGGCATCCCGAACTACACTGATGATGAACTCTTCAGGGATAATACTCACCTGAGATAACAGCACCCGTGATTACATAGTATTTACCTACTGATGCTGGCGTTCATGTAGCGCAAAAGGCCAATGGCAATGCTGAGAGATCTAAATGAAGTTAGAGCTTGTTCTTCTGCACCAGTCGTAGGGACTTAAATCGATACCCAGTGGAAGTTTGATTTTGTTTAAGGCCAAAATAAGCTTTTTAAATAAAGTTTTTTTTTTTTTTTCCAATAGTATTTTTACCCCCACTTTTTGTACGATAGGCCATTGGTGCATTGTATTTATTTATTTATTTGTTTTTATGTTCTCTTTTAACTAAGAAGAGTTGCAGGACGAAATCAAAACATTCTGCTAATCCCACTTTACATAATTGTATCGAATACATTTTTCTTTTTATGAGTTGACGAAGTATGATAAATAGAAAATGTTATTTTTGTTGAATGTGATTAGTGCGTTGCCAAAGTTTTGATTTATTCCCAGCCTGCGTGCGTGCGTCATAGGTCTCTACAACGTCTTAAATTATTACGTTAAAATATTCCTCTTATTTTGCATAACTAAAGAAAATCCTACACAGGAATCTGCTCTCTGCTTGACTTCCTCGATTTCCTGACATAGCTTGCCACGGAGGGAAAGCCTTGGTTTGAATCATGAATAGCTGAGCGTGTTCTGGGTTTGACGTGTGACTGGGGTCTCAAACTCTCACTCGGGCAAATTAGGCTGCATGATTATAATATCCTGATCGGCGTGAAAAAAAAATGACAAGCTAAAATGCCAACAGGATCCTTCACAACAATTTGTGAAACAGGCATTTAATTACTTTCACGTGTCGTCCTCAGGTTACTGCACTGTGGTTACATTGCTTTTTTAAGTTTTAAATTGTGACTTGGATTAAGACAAAACCGCCTAACCAAAGTTTTAACCAAAGTTATTTATTTATTTATTTATGTTTAGATCTTCTGTACATTTAACGTTTCCCAGCGGTGGCTGGTGCCGATGATTGGACCTGCTTTTTAAATTCAGCCCAGGAGTGCATGCACGTCCCGTTACAAGTAACCAAACTGTGTCATGTGACCAGAATCAGTGGTGTAGCCCCATTTTTTTTTTTTGGTTTGTTTTATTTTTCTTCCAAATATGATGCACACAGTTCAGTCCCAAAAGAAATGCTTTTTATTTTCGCTATTCGCTAAGGGTCAGGAGCATATCTGAGCGGATCGAAACAAAAATGGCTTTAATTTCTTCTGAGTTCCCCTTCTGCTGCCTTTCAGTAATGGTTATGTTAACAGCGTTAACACAGCGTTTTACACAAAGCCTCTCTCTCCTCCTGTGCAGGTTTATTTGCATAGTGAATAATGCACTCCTCTCCTGGCGCTCCTCTGGTTTTAATTGGGGGGATAAAAAGGTGTTCTTCCGCTTAAAAAGGTGAAGAACTTCACATTCACCCAGACGCACAATGGGTTTGAAGAGAGCAGGCTGTTAATTCCCTCTGTTGAAATGGGTTCATTCTTCAGATAATGGTGACTTTCTGCTGAAGATGACACCAGTGGCCTTTTTCCATGTATCCAGAAGATCTAAAGCCTACCCATGCAGATAATTTAATTGGCATTTAAATAAATATTGGTGAATCTGGCTTGATGTTATAAAACTGGCTGTAACGGATGAGCAGTACATATATTTTCACTTGTACCTGACTGCCGTCGTCAGTGCAAAGACACTATCACATTAGCAACGCTTTAAGAATCACATATCGCTGTGCTTGTGCTTGGGGAGCTATAGTTACTGCTGGAGAAAGTGACTCCCAAAGTGTGGCAGGATTAAAAATTGACTATTTTACCTCATAAAGTTTGTAATTTAATTTGGCAAGTAGCAAAGATGTGCATATTCCATCTCTAGTTGAAATGGTTATCTAAAAGTATTGCAACCTGATGAATAATTAAAGATAGAAAACGCCATAATCAAGAAGATGTGGTTAGCCCTAGGCACTTTTGTATTTTCCAGTAGGGGAGTGGAGAAAAAAATGTAAAATAAATTCAATTGTATTAAATCTGCTTTACATGTTTTAATGTGTGAACAAATGATTGGGGATTTTTGTCTCATTTTAGTAAGGTGGGTTTATTACTGACGCTAACAGCACAGCGCGCCCCAGAGAAATGAAAAGAGAAACATTGATTTGGCAGCGTTCGTGAAGGTAATGGCGCAGTCTGAAGCCAGGCATAACTGCCTAACCAGGGCAGAAATGAATGCCTGGAAGTTTTCCTGGCCCCGCTGCTTGTGTATTGTACTGTGTTGTTCCCCAGCCATGTGACAAACAGCTTTTAAGAGCACATGCTTTTTCAGGGTTTTTTTATAGCGTGATTCCTGTATTTCACTATCGGTGGACACTGCGGGGAGCGGGGCTTTCATTTTGCAGGGCCAATGGAGCAACGGAGGTTTCCTCTACTGGATTCAGACCGACAACCCATCGGTTACTAGAATTTCCCTAACCTCTGAGATAACGGCCGTCCCTTCCGGGTGCCAAAAAATAGATAAATATATCTAGCAGAGTAAAAAAAAATAATAAAAAAATGATCTCATAATACGAGACAAAAAAGAAAGATAGCTCACTGAATGACTTTCGACAGAACATGGTATACCGAAAACTCCCATTTTCTTAGGGATGAATTTATCCATAGAAAGTCATAAAGGAGAGCTAAATTTAATATTATATTTAAAATGGTTTTATTAAGACAACATTAAAAAAACGATGAATCGTTCTCCACCAGCGTTGAAGCCCCTTCGATGGGGCTTTTTGAAAATGGTTTGCAGCCGTACACATCTTTATTAGTTAGCTTTCATTTTGAAGTAAGCGCGCTATTATGTTTAAAGCTGATCTCACACTCAATAAAATTGTTCTTGGACTTATTGCCACCCGACACTATCTGGTGTATGATTGACTCGAATTACACTTTCTGGATATTAAATAAGTGAGCTTTCACCTCTGAGATTTTCAAAGTTGACTTTGTTTATGTCGTTAAATTTCACATAATTAGGTTTTTTGGGGATTATATTGGTGGGTGGGTGCTTGTTTTAATTAGGCCGTGGTATAAATAGCCCTAGCTTAATGTGGAAGGGTTATGGAGAGGTTGAACCGAGCATTAATGAATTCACCACGATGATTGCAGGATCATCGTGGTGCATACGTTATTTAGGAAAGGTCAGACCTGTGACCTGTGGCTTCACCAGAGTTTCGCCTCCTATTTCCTCCAATGAACATGAAGACATAATGGAATTGTGTGCTCTTTTTTTCTGTCCCCAGTAATAACTAAACATATCAAGCTGACACGCGGTAATCTGGATGTAAAGTGTCGAAACACGACCTCATTCCCAACTTCCTGCAAGGCATTAGAAACCATCAGTAGCTGTAATGCTTTTCACTGAATTTCTGTTGACGCAGTCCCGCTGAGTGAGGGCATGCTAACATGCATTTAAACAGCCTTACCGCATTACATGCATTGCATATTTTTATGCCTATTTAGAGCACTAAATGGTATTACCTCGGCAATTCCAAGGTCCTCTGCTTTTGTCGTGACACTACTCCTAAAAATAGCGGAGGCAGTGGTATCAGTAATAATACTTCTGTTTTATTTTGTTGGTCGTGAAAGACGTCACCCAGCCTGCTTCGTGAGTTCAGCGCTATAATCAGTCACACTACAATGCCTACCAAAGCAGTCCACTGAGCGTCACATTCCAATTGCTAAAAAGGTTGTGAGCGTTTGTCACTTCAACGGGCTGAAGCAAACGCTGAACTTGTGCAGATTCTGCATGCGCGTTGCCCCGTTGTCAGCAGTTTTATACACGGGGAAGTGAGTTGGATCGCATTTCCAATCTATAAATAAACGCATACCACAAAGCCTACAGGGTTATCTCATCCCTTTCACAATGACACCCCAAAATCATGTGGAGTAAATATGTGGAGGTTCGTTTTGTTTTGTTTTTCACATTTACACAGTGATATACAGAATTTCATATATCAATCTCAAAATCCGGAAACTAGAGTAAAAACAAACCAAACAAAGAGAAAATGTCCCGGGATTAAAACAATAAAAAAACTCCCTATGGACTGCATTTCATGCTTGACGAGTGAACACTAACATCTGGTACTTTATTCTGATGAGAAATATTCAACGTTTTTTTTTTTTCCCTTCTCCTCCTGGTCCTCCTCTTCCTTCTCTTCTCCTGGTTTCCTCATCATTCTCCTTCTTCTCCTGGTCCTGGTCCTTCTGGTCCTGGTCCCGGTCATTCTCCTTCTCCTCCGGGTCCCAGTCCTTCTGGTCCTGGTCCCGGTCATTCTCCTTCTCCTCCGGGTCTCTAGGTCCTTCTGGTCCTGGTCCCGGTCATTCTCCATCTCCTCCGGGTCCCAGTCCTTCTGGTCCTGGTCCTTCTGGTCCTGGTCCCGGTCATTCTCCTTCTCCTCCGGGTCTCGGTCCTTCTGGTCCTAGTCCCGGTCATTCTCCATCTCCTCCGGGTCCCAATCCTTCTGGTCCTGCTCCTTCTGGTCCTGGTCCCGGTCCTTCTGATCCTGGTCCCGGTCATTCTCCTTCTCCTCCTGGTCCCGGTCCTTCTGGTCCTGGTCCCGGTCATTCTCCTTCTCCTCCGGGTCCCAGTCCTTCTGGTCCTGGTCCCGGTCATTCTCCTTATGTTTTTCCTGTTCCCAGTCCCAGTCCTTTTCATTGGGTTTGTCCTGGTCCTGTTCCCGGGCCCTTGTCCTTGTGTTTGACCGGTTCTGGTGCCGGTCTTTCTCCTTTTCCTGGTCTAGTTCCTTCTCCTTGTGTGTTTCCTGATCCTGGTCCTGGTCCCGGTCCTCCTTCTTAGGCTTGTCCAGATGCTGGTCCCGGCCCCTGTCCTTGTGTTTGTCCTGGTTCTGGTCCAACTCCTTGTCCTAGTCTTTCTCTTGGAAACACCGTGACTGTATCATGTGTCAAACTGAAGTGATAGAATGTGGGATAAGATGTGACCCATTTTTCACACTTGTGAGGCAGAATTGATTAATATTAAATGAATGTAGAAGATTTCTGCCACTTTTTGACCGCAGTGAATCGTTATTTAAACTATATTAGATCATATTAATGTAAAGCTAAAAAAAAGAAGCCCTTTTCTCCGTATTGCATGACAGGCATTGGTGTGGCTTGTTTGCCCTGTAATTGTATTAATCAAAGTCAAACATTTACAAAGCACAACAAGTATCGATTGGTCTTCTACTGTGAAAAATATGTCAGGTGAGCTGTTCTTTTTCATCGATCCTAAAGATCATAGTTCAGGTACTGTTCAAAATCTAGAGCTCTGAGGTTTTTTTCCTACGGCAGAGCGTTGAACGGGATATGATGTTACTCTAACTAAGGACCATGTCTCAGTTTCCACTGCCAGCCTAGGAAATATAAAATAAACAGAGATCGGTATTTTGCAATGAAACATCTACATGCAGTGCACAATACAGGAGATGTTTTTGCTGCTGGGTAACTACTGCGGTCTTGTTTAAGGGTTGTTTCCCCGATATCAGGGTATTTGTAAAAGTCTAGCTACAAGCACTTGTTATTCGTTAAGTTGGAAGTACAAACTTCAAACACTGAATTAAATTATTACAACGTTTTATTTGAGGAAGTTGATCAGTTTTTACTGATACAAATAATCCATGATCTGACTCAAGCACGATAATAAAGTAAATTTATACAGCAAATGCCGGACAGAGATTCAGAAAACCATGTAACTGCAACATTGCCACATGATCCCCATTTTGTCTTTTAATAAATTCACCTTAGTCTAATCAGTCAAGGTTTTAGTGTGGTTTGTATTGCAGTAAACAAAAACAAATCATAATGTTTGACAAATTTCCACCTTATTGCATCTTACATTCAACCTGTGCAGATTTCAGTTAGTGTTGCTGATCTCCCTACTTCCTACTGCTTGTAAATGGTGAAATATCTTTAAAACAATGTTGGTTTTGTACTGACCTCTTAGATGCGTACCTCATAATACATCCCATTGTCTGTGGCAGCAAATTCATAATGATCTATTACCAGCACAGAGGAAACACATTTCTTCCCCTATGAAAAGGGTTCCACACGGTTTTTAATGACGCACCCTCACAACAATGTCTTCTGAAGATGCCTTGTCCATATGCTTTTAAAACTGCAGACTTCTCACCAGTAGTGTTACGCTGGTATGCCCGTGAACCATAACATCGCTGGGTTAGGGTTAGTCGTTTTAGTTTTAATGTGACCGGATACTCGGGGTGCTTGTAAAGAGACAAGACTTGAAAGAGACTTGAAAAAAGGCACTAACATTTAAAAACGTTTTGTAACGTTACAAGAATCTTAAATCACGAAACCTTTTTTTTTTTTTTTCCTATAGCCACGCAAGGTAGTGTTCTAAATGCCTTTGATATTTCCCATCCAGTGACGCTTTTTAGACACTTTCCAAATTATTCCCCTTTTATGAAACATAACTCACTGCTCTCACCCCTGAGTGACAGGAAAGCTGACATGCATATGTTCTAATACAAATACAAATATTCACTAGTCTGTCAGCCATGATCGGGAAAACACCTGCATTTCAATTAGAATAACAATGTGTTGTCGTGGCACTAGACCTGGCCTGTTTTACATAATAAATATAAATATATCTCTTTGTAGCAATCACCGGTCGCTCGTTCTCATATTTCTCTATGCGCAAAACCCCAGGAGGGTTTATTAATGGGGTTTCACACATAATGATTACTTTCTATATTTCAAACTCTTAAACACCATAGTGTCACTGTTATTTTGTTTAGTGTGTGAGTACGCTTGGGTGTATGTATCAGTTTTAAACACCGTAATATTCATTGATCAAAATTATAATGATGAGAGCTAAATGGTAATTATTTTCTGAGGATATTCCTGAATAAATAGTAAATACTGTTTTTTTTTTGTTTGTTTTTTTTAATCTATCTATAATATATATACATAAAAACAGGTGAATATTTAAAGAGTAATTTTATTTCAAATTCTTCCTCACGCCTTAATATTCCCATTCAGGTCCCCTAATATTGTACTGCATTATTATAACAGTTTGCTTTGGCTAATTTCATGTTCGAACTGGACCTATTATCAAAGGCTTGATCTGAGCACTAATTACTAGAATACAACTGAGGAAATGTATAAGCTTAAACTCGTGAAGCTTATAAATGATGTCTATATTTAGCTTTTTTTCCCCCCCTTTCTTTGTGGTTCATTCTAAAAGATTGGTTTTCCGGCAAATGTAACCTTGTGTTTTCTAATGGAACTTCCATATTAACATTTCACCTTAATTTCCATATTAACCATAAATAGAATTCTACTCTTCCGAGAGCTGTCACCAGACCTTGCAGGTAACGTAGATGAGATTGCCCAAATGGAACAAGAAGAGCTTTAAATAGAGAAATCAAAGAGATCTGAAATAGCTCACGTATCGTCCTCACTGGGACGGGGAGTTGATAGGGGAAGGTGAAAGGGACGGAGAGGAGAGCTGGTTTATAATAGCTCAGGTGTTGTCTGTACTGGGACGGGGGGTTGTTAGTGGAGGGTTAAAGTGACAGGAGAGCTGGTTTATAATAGCTCAGGTGTTGTCCGTACTGGGACGGGGGGTTGTTAGTGGAGGGTTAAAGTGACAGGAGAGCTGGTTTATAATAGCTCAGGTGTTGTCTGTACTGGGACGGGGGGTTGTTAGTGGAGGGTTAAAGTGACAG
>JAOYSI010057747.1:0-24468 GCA_025775065.1 Hiodon alosoides
CCCCCCCCCCCCCCCCCCCCCCCCCCCCCCCCCCCCCCGCCCCCCCCCCCCCCCCCCGTGGCAGGGGTCACTTACGAAACGTTATCCGCAGTCCATGCGAGCAGCACACCGCTACGAGCCAAAGGCAAAGCCCAAAACACTGCAGGTCTTGGGAGGCCCCAAGCAGGGATCTTGCCTCCGAAGAGCAATTAGACTCTGCCATATTTGGAGTCGGCAGAGCACTCACATTATTCGGAGTGACGTACACATTCATCAAGTGTTTGGAGAAGCCAGCGCACCACAGACTATGTTCGCCTCGCGATTTCTTTTCTACAATTCCAAACTGGCAACCGCAAAATCCATTCGCTAACCTCATTTCTGGGAAGTGCACAAAAATCCAATGTTTAATCAATTGAGCACTGAATTCAGTTTCCAGGCCGCATTATCTCAACACATTTATTACCATAAGCGCGTGTGTGGCCAAAACAGAGGTAACCACTAAAATGATGATCTGAGAATTTTGATATTTTTGTTCCCCCCCCCCCCTTTTCGTGGTGCTTTATTTTTTTCTCTCTCTTGTGCACAGTTTCTCAGTGGGGTCTATGTCCTCTGCTAATACTTTTTTAACACTAATACTTTTTTTTACAGTTTCTTACAGGAAAGGAATGCATTTTTGTCCCTGGTCCAAAGTCCTGCTATTATTGCCAAATGTATCAATTTACAATGCTGAACAGAGAGATAACTTAATGAGCATTTATAACCACAGTACATCACCTAAGGGCAGACTGAGTGCTAACATAGCCGGTTCATTTATGGAAAAAGTACAATTTAGCTCGCGGTGCTTTGCGTTTGTGAAAGTAAACATTGTAGATCAATTAACTTTAAGCATGCAAAAAAATAACATTGAATAAAAGTATAACAAAGCGTTTTGCTTTTGTTATCCTTTCCAGCAAGAACCTGCACATCAATTTTGACAAAGAAAAATAGATTTCAATGTTACATATGTAACGTATTTCCAAAGATCCTATTGAAAGTGAGAGCAAGGCTACACACAGTTAAGTGTTATATATACATGGCCAAAGCCTACTACAGGATTGGCCTAACTTCCCACACAGATCCCCTTCTTTCGCCTGCAATATACTTAAAGAAAACACTAGAGCCTGTTTACAAGCCCTCAGTCAGGCAAAATATGTTTCAGGTTTCGTCCACACGTGCTCCAAAAATAATAATTCAAAGGGTCTTCATCTGAAATTTTCATTAAAATCATACTCTGCATGATAAACAGAGAGCTTTCCTCTGGGCATCAGAGCTGTGGTCACTTCTCAAGCTGCGGGAGGGCTTTCAAGGTGACCCACACAATTTTGACTTCAGCAGCGAATATGAACACGGCTTTGTCAGTTGATTGGCTAATCCCGCGGGGGTATTAGTCTGTCTAGGAAAGTTCTCGTTCTAGGAAAAAGAGGAAAGGGGCTTTGGGATAAATCCCGACTTAATTGCTGTCAGTGGAATACCTAGTATTGGTCTGTCCGCCCCAACCGCCCTGCGTCATGTGGGAATCAGGCTATGGGGATGGGATGTGGAGGGATAAATACTGAAGGATATGCCCAGGCATGCAGTCTGCTGGGTTTTGAAAGGGCTTGGCTTGTGTTGCTGTCCGCACACACGCACACACACACACACACACGCACACACTATTCACCCACCCACCAACATACATACGCATAAAACGGTAAAAAAAATAATCACAAAGTATCACAGTCCTAAAAGAAACTGTACTACACTATTATATAAGTAACAGCTCTTTAGCAGGGCAAAGATTAATCCTGTTAATGAGGTATTCCTACCTCCATCTCTTGCCCGCCATCCCTCTCTAGGATCCCTCGCTCTTCTCCTGTAGCCATTTCTTGTAGCCATTCTCTGCAACTTCTGAATAAAAACTTCAACAATCACTGAAACGGGCATCAGAAGGACAGACCCCAGTCCAGGACAACTGAAAGTGTACAGCTATGAGTCAGCATCCTGCAACCACCATCCAGTGGGGCTACGATTGTAAACCTCACTCGAGGTTAGAACCAGTGTTCCTCGCAGGGGTCTAACCCATGGCCCTCACTAGTCAAGATGCCCGCCTGGCCCCGTGCCATCACACGCAAACTCTCCTGACCCCCCCGCCCCCAACACTTTGCCGCGCACGTCTAAATATCCACAACAGGAAGAAGGCAAGCTGACCCCAGAGGGAGTGGAGTGACACGGCACATATCCATATACACTCTTCCAATTCTGCCCGCTGCGTAGGTGTACACAAGCTCTCCTCGCTGGGGAGACAAGTTTCCCTCAGACAAAATTCCACTGCTGCTGTTTTTTCCCCTCACAATCCAGCTGGCCCCCAGTCAAGATCCAAAACTAAATGTCCCCATCTGGCTGAGAGGACAGGATTCGCATCGCCTTTCGCTGTTTGAGGACACCAAAAGGGATTCCCGTAAAAACCTCCCTTTTGTGGACGTCGAAAGGCATTGAGCTTGCAGGAAAATAAACACAACAATGCAGGAGAAAATACATTTTGGCCCGCTAATTGCTCTGGCGGGGTCTGGAAGCAATACCGCAGAATCAGGCAGAAACGAGAGCATCACTGAGCGAGACTCCACATGCAAGCTCCCCCATATCCTGTGCTACCGGAGACCTCACATGACGGGGCGCTCAAATGCAGCGTAAATTGGTACCCACAATGCAACCGGCGAGAGCAGGACTTCAGCCTTAATGAAACTGCTCAAACACCGATGACCTTGAATAACAATAAACAAGCTGATTTTTATTTTGAAAATCCTAATTTTACACAGATTTTTGTTGCTCTTTCACAGTGCGTTATCATTAGCGTTGTCTCGAAAAAAAGGAGCCATTAATGTCTTGGGGAAGACAAACTGTGAACTGATATAATCAAATGATCAAAACTAGTAATGTCAGGTTCTTCGAACACTCCACTGATATGGAACAAAATATTCAGGAGTTAATTGAAAGCAGGGCAATGCATTAAAACTAGGGCATCCACCCTGGTCCAGACTTGCCAGCAAAAACTTCACAGTGTCAGCGGTCTCAGGTCTGGCCTCATGACTTCCAACCAGAGAACATAGAACCTATAGAGACAACACTAGGGACATCGGGTGAATATAAAAAGGCACAAGGCACAAGTTTATCATCATACATCCTACTTTTATCATCAAACGCTCTTCAAGGGTTAAGCGCATGCCACTATGGTTCACACTGACTTGGGTGCATTGTTGGGTTTTAACCAGCCGCCATGGTCATTTTTCACATTCAGAATCTCATTCCCCAGGAAGAGCTCATTGCCTATTCCAATGAAGCAGCCAGGTGGGAGTCAACAAGCATTCCACTCGCCGCTGGGTTATCCCTGGACCGTCTCGTCTACTCGCCCGCCGTAAACATTTTTTATATAATGTCCGTCCCTAAACTGCAAAGACCAGGGGGCTTCCATTGTGCTCTGGGTCTCTGCAAGATGCAGCGAGTTTGACTTTGGAGATTAGATTCTACGGGACTCCCCTCTTTTTTTTTCTTGTGGGGGGGGAGGGGGTTGCATTGTGTGTGATGGCTTTTATCTGACAAACTACTGATTGCTGTAATCAAACAAAGTCGAAGTTTCAGGAATGCACAGCTCCAGAAAAATTTGACCCACAAGAATAAACCGGTTCTTTGAGGACACTGCCAATATGAAGCAAAAAAAAAAAAAAAAAAATTTTTGGGTAAAGAGTTAATCAAAAGCAGGGAAGCTGCCCTGACATAGGCAAGCTTGTTTTCATCTTTGTGAGCAATGGAAATCTACTGTAGAGACCCTCTACTGGTGGGTTTGAATCTGAGAATAAACACTAAGTAAAGGAGAAGGGCTAAAGGAGAGAAAATGAACATTCATTGGCTTTGGCAAGTCCAGGCATGCCTCTCTACAGAAAGCTGCAGTTTCGACTCAGGCAGCCGGACACCGGAGGATATAACTAGACCCACTGGGCACACCTCTTAGCTCATGTTACCCTAGGCGTCAGAGGAGTTCATCACCAGCTGTGAACTCTTCTGAGGACTCCAGTGCGAGTAAAAAAACACTATCCTCTCCACATGCACGATGACCAATCAAGTCTGTTCATTTTTACGATTTAAAACGCAAAACTACATGCGACAGCATACTGCGCGACAGTGGGTAGGCAGAAACAGCGCCTCTGTCCACCACGATAGGCCGAAAGTGGACCCTCCACGTCCTGTGGCACATGTGACCGCGTAACAGGCATCGGCGAAATCCCCCTACGGGCCCCGTGGATTGGCATCGTGTAAACTGCATGTGAGCTAAGTCCTTTGGGGTGTCAGGACAGAAAAGTCCCCACCCCCTCCCCCACCCGACCCCATGTCAGAGAAACACATAAATATAGAACAGGTTTTTTTTTTTTTTCCTAGTCAATAGATCTGACTCATTCTCGCCAGATCAGAAGGGACAAAAATGCACTCCAATAGCTTGTTAAAAGAAGAAGGCAGTGACATGGCTGAATCCCACGAGAGAACCGACGTGGGAAAAACTCAGCGGGGAAGGTGATTCCATCACTACTAAAATCTTCAGCGATGCACTGCCACGTTGACATACAAAGGCAACGCTCACACCAATAATTAATACAGCGGTCACCGGAGTGGTGGGAAGAGCACAGCTGTGAGGACTATTTATAAAAGCCAGCCTCCGCGTCCGGCTTTCTGCAGGCTCTGCAGTTGTTCGCGGAGCTAGCTTCAACAACGTCCTATTTTGGGAATGTGGCTAATTTGGGTTGAAAGTTTTCGCCCATCTTTTTTTGGAAAACCAAAGAAAACTGATGTTTGTTTGTTGGACACCTAGGGAATAATACGTTTTCTGTATTAAATGATTTGCTTTTAGGGCCCAGCCCGTTCTTAAAACGTAACACATCGACAATTAACACGGCACAATCGAGGCCGTAAATGGGAAGACCTGACGAGTTGGAGAAGGCCGCTTCTGTTCGTGTCTTTTGAATTTTCTAATGCAGCGTTTCAATTGAGTTTTATTGTACACATGCTGCGAGTCACATATAGTGATATAACTATATATAATTAAAGTTATTAACACAGCCTCTGGCACAGTATCTGCAGCGTTCGTTTGTCTTAGTGATAGTGGGAAAGCAGGCATGGCTGCACGGGGTAGTGGAGAAGGTAATGGAGACTGGGCGGGGCAGGCAGTGGCTCTGGATTTACCTTCAGCCTCCCGGGGGCTCCAGTGTCCTGAGGGGGCGCAGGGGCGGGGTGACGATGAGTTGGAGGCGTACTGGATAAGCACCGCGCCCTCCGTGCACTTATCACACACGGTTCCCACTTCTCTAGGAAACCAACAGGGACAGGAACCAACTTAGATACATTCAACGTAAAAAAACCAAAAAAAAAAAAAAAACCCAAGCAGGTCTGGGCATTGTCTTCTTGTGACACGTTCTCATCCACTCCACTCACTATGCTTGTGTCTCTTCGCCTCAACTAAAAAACCTTACCCAGAAACTGTCTGTTTTTAAACCATGTTCTTTATGTACATTACATTTTTGTGTCACTTTATATACATTATATGTCACTTTTTTATATTAATTTGTTATTTTATTGATTTGGAAGCTGATATTTCAGCAGTGTGATTCTTTCATAAGCGATCAGAGTAATTAATTCTGCCTTGTTCTCTATGAGAATAAAATCTGTTGAGAACAATGGCTTACTTCATTTTTCTATCATGAGAATGGTTTAGTTCTAGTTAATGGCTAGTGCATTATAATTTCAGGGTGTTATAATACAGAACGCAGACCTCAAGTCGGAATTCGGGGGCCCACACATGCCAGCACGTGGCTAATGTGAACAAATGGCACATGCAAAAACAATATGCAATAAATAAGGGCACTTCATGTTTTACGCAGTAGAAATAGTCACAAAACATTCATGCTGATAAGAAAAAATTTAAAAAAGAACTGAAGGGCAAAAAAGTAAACGCAGTTCAACCCCACCCTGCCTGCTGCCCCCGTTCTGCCTGCTACACTCTCTTATATAATGCACCTCCTTGCAGCTCCGCCCCCTTGCGCTGATTCCTCCGCCCCCGTTGTCCCTGACTGCCTCGGTGCTGTTCATTTTCACCTTTCATAGAAGTCGCCGGTGATGGGCGGAAACCACTCCAGCGTAATAGCGTCCTCCCTCTGCTCCACCACCCGGGGCGGCATGGGCACGGGGGGCGGCCTGCTCTCCGGCTGCCAGGACTGATAGGCCAGGTCCAGGTAGCAATGCATCCGGGCCACTTGGTTGAGAGTGAAGGAGTCGGTGCAGTCGTCGTCTTCAGCACACGGGAGGCAGGAAAAGGAACAGATAGAGCAAAACAGTTAGCTGAAAAGGAAAGAAGGAGACAGCACAGACGATGGAGGTTGGCGGGGATAGGTGAGCACGTCATGGTCACGTTAAAACCCCAATGCGGAACGAGGCGTTTCGGTTTCCAGTTAACTGCTGAGTACATTTCAGCCACACTCCAGGGGCACCGGTCCCACCAGGCTAGGCGTGACATCTGCCTCCGAGCCTGGAAGGTGCCTGACGCGTATACAACCTCATGCCCCGTCATCAGTCTTCTGCTCTAGGGACAGAGGCTTTCAGTGAGATCCCATGGGAGTACCAGGAACCTGCTTATCCGTCACAGTCCACTGCTCCTACTGTGGCTTTCCATGACCAACGCTGTGGTGAAACGTGAGGATGCATGTGATCCTGGGTGACCGCATGCAGGCGCACGTATGAGTGCTTTAAGAGTATACTTTCACCAAGTAGCTCATACGTGTGGCTGTCATCAGCATTGTTTGAAGCACTGCATTCTACCTCCGCATTTTGAAGAGCATAAGGAAGAAAAGGTTATAGTTTATTTTCCTGTTGAGTTGGAAATAAATCATGTTGAAAAAGGAAAAACAGCTAACCAGGTCACATGGTGCCCAAAAAAAACAAAACAAGGGAAGTGCCAGTTTCTCAATAATGTTGCCTGGAATATCTTAACGAAAAGGGCTTTCAGTTGCAAACCATGGCACCACAAACATTGTTGGAGAGATGCCTTGAAATTCCATGCTCAGAAGCACGACCTCATTGCAGTCTTTGTATCTCTCAAGGGTAATTCCCATCACTGTGAGCCATCCATATATGGTAAACGGGGTCTATAGTATTGCCAGAGCCAGGAAACTCTTAATCATGAAACTGTGGGGGTTCCACAGTTGCCTATAAATTAAGTCGCCTAACCATGTAACCAGTCCTGTCTAATAGGGTTTTTTGGGTGGAATTATTTTGGAGAACACGCCTTACTGCATTTTAAACGGCATGCAATGAATTTACATTGTTATTCAATTAAATCCATATAGTTTACTAGTATTATTTCAACATTGTCACCGACGGCCACATTCATTGAAGGAAACAATTATATGATCAGGACCACTGCTGTTGCTTTTGTCCTTTTTAAGCAATTACCTGGCCACTGCATACCTTTGCTGTCAGTTATAATTTTTTGCACCTAATTAGTCTGATGACCTCTGGCAGTCTTCACAAAGGCTCGTTTGGAGCTGTCTCTCTGCTTTTATTTCATTCTCTTCAGAACAGGTGAGTGCATGTTTCACATTCATCTCAGCACCTTATGCCCTCCAAGCAATTCCCTTTGCCAGCTGACATTCCATCTGTGAACCTCGGCGTCCACAGTAATTTTATACAGTAGCGCTAATACCTTTAGCATGAAGGCAGTGAGAATTACACAATAGCATGATTTACACAAGACATTTTGTACAGCCAATTCTTGTGCACCTGTACGAGGAGAACAGGAAACTCTTCAGACCACTATATTATACGACCTTGTGCTGCACATTAACATTCAAATCATACGAAACAATAGTGTCATTTCTACATTTTGATGCTTAATTCTTGACATGCGTTGATAGAAACGTTTGTACTAGGGATCCTGAGATGCAATTGGCGATTTAGTATCTTTTTCCCATGATTGCTAAAGAACTGTTTAGCAGACGGTTCCCTGCGGTGTGGTTCCCTTCACTGGGCCCCAACCCGTGAAAAGGGCGCCCCTCTGCCCCTCACCTGTGTAGCTCATAAAGTTGTTGAATGGCGTGTGGGAGAAGTGGCGGCGGTCACAGGTATCGTTGCCTGGCTCCGGGTCACGGCAGTGCTTGTGCTTAGGGGCAGGGTTGGTGTCAGCGCACAGGTCACCCGTCTCCAGGGAGGGCTCCGTCTCCAAGCAGGCGTCGTTACAGGACTCCACCTCCGAGACCCCCCGGAAGACGTGATAAAGGCCGAGGCTGTGGCCCACCTCATGGACCATCGTGTGGGTGTGGCCAAATGTGCCATAAAAGGAAGGGTTCAGCACGATCCCGCCTGCAGGAGAACAGAGACACGAGGTGTCAAAAAAACACATGCGTACAAAACCACATTGACAAACACTCTCTGGGATACGAATGGCCTAAGTATAATGCATAATACATTTATTTAAAAATATTTCACCACAAAACATTACAAAGTGATTCCGCCCAAGCGTACAGAAGGGATCTGATGAAACGTACTCAATGGGTCCTTCATCTGAAGTTTGATTTGTTTTATTTTCTCTGGACTTGAGAATAACTATGCTGTCCCAGCAAAAAGTACAAGGCTCTAAAGCATGAATGAGAAGTGTTATTTATTTATTTTATTTTTTTACCCAAATGTGTTAGTGCTTCTTTATCCCAGGGCCAAGTGGCAACTCCCGCCAGATCTTCATCAGAGGAGTTGGCAAAAAATATGTTGAGGTGCGTGGAGCCGTCCAGTTTCAAGATCTCTTTCAGCTCCTTCACATCCAAATAGGCCCTAGAATGGCGACAGGATTTGTTACAACAGCGAAGGTTACTCTAGGGACATCATTCAATTAAGCTATGTTTACCGTCCTTTGCCAATATTGAATTAGTAATAGACGGGGGAATATCATATTAGCAAATATTACATTAGCAATGGATCCACATACCACATACTGCAGCCTCCCACCAGCAAACCCAGAAGAGCCCACCCTCTCTGCTCCCAGCAAAGAATTTCCAAACAAAAGGAATGGTTTGGCAAACGGAGCCATGCACTCCAATGGCAGTCATCTTGGTAAAAACATGTGAAGCAAATAGACGCTATCCAACCCTTTTTTGTTACCTTGAACTAGGCCAGGGTACGCACATATAAAAGCCTTTTTTTTCATCTACTGAGATTGGAACACAGCCAGCATATCTGCCTATTTTGAAACATCAGGGAAGTGGCCCTAGGCGCATGAAATAAGCATTAATTTGAGGGGATTAAAACGTACAAACAAAATAGTATCTTTCAATATGTTTCTGCAGCAAAACTATGGTAAGTTTCATTAAATACTGTGTATTAATTAGCAGTTACTGCATAAATACAGGTGCTCTTACAGATAATTACAGTGTTATTATGTATAGTTACACTGCACCTAATAGTAACACTCATCGCAATCTATTCTGACACAACTGTGTAATCACACATAGCGCGATGAAAGTGTTACTTACTAAGTACCTTATTAAGTTTCAGCTTGGAGCCCAACATTGTACACTACCGTTGTACGCTTGAGCATGGTACTTGCCATTAATTGGTAAAGAAAAAAATATTTAACTGTACAGAACTTTGTCAAATGGAAAGACACCCTTGAACTGAAAAACTGCTAATCAATTAAATAATATGATCACATGTCCACAGCTGAGGTGCTTAATGAGTTCAGGAACACAAAAAATTAGGCCTGCAGTTTACCAACCCAACGCAATTCAGCCAGTAGGTGGTAGCAATTAACCAAACTGATTGTTCAGTAAGAGATTTTATACACAGATGATCCCTCCTAAGCATCTTTCCACTAACCGTTGTTTTTCATATCCGTCTTTCACTATTTATCTAGTGACTCTTATTTATGTGGTTTAACTGTTGATAGCCAATCAAGTTAAAAAATATCGAACATTTACCGCTTTAATTGAAGCAAAAGACTGACAATTAACTACTCACATAGTCCTTGTTCATTTGGCAGTTATTTGGTATGTTTGTGGAACATCAACGTCACTGATATGTATGTTAGTAGCAAGTGTAATATATCTATAATAGAAATATGAATTAGAAATTTGAACTTTTTTTAATTTTCAAATTCAAACAGAAGGGAGGACACAAATCACAGAACACGATATGGACATGTGTGGCCGTAACAGCTGGTCTGCTTGATTAAAGTTGTAGGGAAACTAGAGCTCAGAAACCATAGCTACGTCTGTAGATATACGTAGGATTTGTCTGTTTTCATACATAGCTAGCTAAGTAGCATCCGTTGATAGTTACTTGTGTTGACAATTAATTTAATTATTTTTAATTCTTTTTACTTTAGCCAAACAGGTTAATTAACATCAACATTCACCCTGAGTGTACATATTAATTTGATAGCTTGCTAGGATCGCATGCTAAAGTCACAAATAATTTATGAACCACGAATATTATTGTGACAATGTTAAGAGAACCCATAATCTTTAAACAATACAATTTATCTGATCTTTATCTGCTAGGTAAGTGTTTATGGTTGCTAGGTAAGTGCTAAGTTTTAAAATGCAGATTCACCAAAAAGGAAGGAGGAACTGACAAACGTTGAAAAATGAGCCCTCAGGGTAAAAAAAACATGCTGTGAACATTGCTTTGTCCTCGAGATCTAGCGAGGGCATTTGAATATCCGCAGAACCCTTGAGACGGACAAGGCTAAAGGACCAGCACTGTCTGTGCCAGGAGGTGTATGCTCCAGTTGTCAGGAACCCGAGGAGAGTAGCCCCATTCCTGCAGAGCAGTGGCCCAAGCTACAATGGGCTAGAGATGTTGGACACCTACCAGGCCCAGTTAAAGATAGCAACCTGGTTCAACGGATGGTGCCAGATGACAATGGCGGGCAAATGAGTTTCTGCGGGAGGTGGTGAGACCTTCCGGACTCCCACACAGCAACCTGATTACCACCCAACACGTTGCCTCGGAAGCAGCCACGGGCCGACTCACCAACACGCGCAGTGCCAATAAAGAGGAGCCATCCTGTCCCTAATTCCCACCGCAGGCTCTCCTCCATGGGCCCGCTCCCAGAGGGACCAAAGCAGCATGTGACTCCCATCCCCTGGGGAGGTAGTGCGAGCCAAGCCGGTGTCAGGTTGGGGGGGGTTTAAAGAGGAGGAGGAGAAGGTTCGCGAAGGAACGCTGCCAGTCAGCCAAAATCCCAAAAACTAGCCAAAACCGAAACTAAAGTGAGCCTTCACAGTGTATTACCCATGATTCTATGGGAAAATGGGCTTGATCGCATAGATGCTGGAACTACAGGAGTCAAAATGTTTTTTTATAAACAGGGTCTGGAAGAACAGAAAAACGACTAATCTAATTATAAAGGAATTAAGTGTGTATGTATAAAGTATGTAAGGAGAAAGCCCTCGGTTTGTCTTCTGCAATTATAATTCATAGCACAAAATAACTATCTGTTCTTTCAGAAGGCTACAAATCTTTTCCCAGTGATTTTCATAAGCCAAAATCACTACTTATTATTGTTGCTGAAGTTAAATTACTCTATGAATACCCCCAATGCTGTGATATAACAAACTTTATTTTAAAGGGACCCTATGCTCTTGACTCTGCCTGGGTTTAATTTGAGGCTGTAACCCAAGCAGCAATCTACTAAATGACAGTCTTTTGGACTGATTCGGGGGGAGTGCTAAATAGTCACAATTCAGGATTTGAGATCTTGGAGAGGGACTCAACAGGTAATAGTGCCAACATTGGTCCCTCAAAGTAATTGAGAAACAACAGGGGTACGTCTATGTAAACTGGGAAGCTTGCTCCATAACCAGACCTATAGAGAACAGAGGATATAAGCCCCAACCCCCCCCCCCCTAATAATTTCAGGAATTTCATTATTTCCTAGAAAAATATTTGTCCGGCTTTTGGCTGTGCGGTGAGGGGAAAATAGGGTCAAGAGGTTTAATGGCAAAAAAAAGTTATGGTCAAACGCTCCACTATCGTAGGTAAAAGCCACCTAGTATGAGTTCAATTAAATATAATTATCTGGCTGAGAACCAAAAACAAAACGCGGATCAGATGTGGATGTAGGTGTACCATAAAAACCCCCAGGTTTGTGCCCGAACATGTCTGTCTTATATTTTACATTTCATGCAAGCATCACATGTGGTACAGGGGGAAATGTCAGAAGGAAGCAATTGATTGCGCCACAGTGTTTTACAGTGCCAGCCTTGCGCCTGTCTTCTGCATCATCACCCCTCTTGGCGCCCCACTCCCCACCGGTCCTCTCCCCATGGGACTCTCTGCCTATGGCTTACCAGAGGCATATCCCAAATCTGGGCCGGAGGGCTCGGCCCGGATTCTCACATGGGATGAGCCACTGGGGAAAGGCGGAATTTTCCGTTCGTATCACTGCTGCTCTTTTCATGCCAGAGCTGGGAGTGGGGGCATATCCAAATCACTTAGAGTGTGGAAGAAAAAAACCGGAGTAAAATATAACTCATAAATGCAGATGTCACAGACCAGGCACAGAGCACTCAGACTGACTCACAAATGCATTTATATTTAATACCTATTAAATGCATGATTATGATTTCATCCATTTTCACACATGTATAATTAACATAAAAACTGCAGAACTCCCTCGTATACATATGTTCTTCGTGCTGTGTGGAAGCTCTGTGGTGTGTTGGCATGGCAATGTTCTCCAGTCAGCCAAAAGCACTATAAATTGGTGGGCCCTAAGCAATCTTGTCACCAGCTCATTCAACACCACGGCCCTCAAACCATCATTCATCCCTCCTTTTATTGCAGCACTATTTTCAGTCCAGAGGCGGATGCAATAGAAGGCATACAGGCGATTCCCAGAGATGTAACTCAATCCGGCGATTGAAACCAATGAAAGGAGGAAAATGTGAGGACGGCTGGATCGGACTGCCGTCGCTCCACGTAGTCATGTTGTCAAAGCCTTCCGCCTACTCTGTCCCCCCACCAGCTCACTCCGT
This sequence comes from Hiodon alosoides, assembly GCA_025775065.1. NCBI lineage: Eukaryota > Metazoa > Chordata > Actinopteri > Hiodontiformes > Hiodontidae > Hiodon > Hiodon alosoides. The sequence continues at coordinate 13,065 of JAOYSI010057747.1, forward strand.
TATCAGTCATTGGCCCAAGGTCCAGCTAAACAAACCAACAAACGGGGTTCTGTAGCTGTAAGGTATTTGTGCCTGCAGGAAACTCCTGAACTCATAGCCTCCCTTTTAAATATTGATTAACGTCAACCAAGGAGTGTGTTGGAATTGGGGGGGAACTCTTCGCACTTGGCATTCGAATTGGGGATTTTCACTTTTCTATTCAGGAAAGAAGGGGCCATTGGACAAGAAACAAGACCAGCAATAATCAATGACAAAAAGCTTTCAAACGTCCATGTACCAGTATTGAATGGCGTTACGTTCATGTACCAGCACAATGTTCTGCTTAGCAGCACTAATATATTGTTAACATGCAGTTCTTTTTGGAGCACAGACACCTTGTACAGACTAGCGCTATGAATCCCAAGCATACAGCCAGCCAGATTCTTTAGAAACTAAGTGGTAACAGGCACTGGGGCAATGAAAATAAACTCAGTCGTTCATGTCCATTGTTCCTTTGGCAATGCAACGCTTTATTCATGCAGAATTCCTCAATCAACAAGGAATGTAAAATAATGTTTGTTATGCAGGCCTCCGAAAAGGACTCCAGACATAGTATAATCAAACAAAAATAAGCCACTAATTAAGGAGCTTATCTTTTTGAACTTTCTCTCTCTCTCTCTCTCTCTCTCTCTCTCTCTCTCTCTCTCTCTCTCTCTCTCTCTCTCTCTCTCTCTCTCTCGCTCTCTCTCACCTCCCTATTACAAACCTGATTTAATATTTTCATTAAAACAAAGTAAAATAAAAAGTCCCTAACCCACTCCAATAATTAATTAATGAGCGTGCTTAACACTCTCACAACTGCCATTATAACCCAAAGGAGACAGAATTAAATCTACGACACAGAACAGTCTGCTATAAGTGCAAAAAAAAACTTCAGTCTTCAGTAAGTGGGTCCAACAGTAAACACATTTCTGACATTTCCGCTTTTCTGTTTCTACGCCTGCCTGTGTCGTTTATATCATCACCAACAGCAGCAGTAGTAGTGCACCAGTGTAACATTTTGATAGGGTAGTAAAAGGCCTCAAACCCTGGCGTGATCCACACAGAGCTCTGTACGGGAAGCAGGCAGTGGCTGTAGTCCTGCAGGCTATGATTTAGCAGTTCTGCAGCTGGAGGTCCTCAGAACCGCGCGTTTATCAGAGGGTCTTTTGTCACATCCCATGGGATGTCCCAGATAGAGGAGCGCGTCTCCTTAGGGCATTGTGAGAGCTTTTCTCACCATGACACAGGCACGTGTACAGATTTCGTGAGCACCCGCCCTTTTCCCCTCAGACAAATGTCCCCTATAAGCCGTTGTTTAATAACAGCCTACCCCATGCGTTCCAAGTGCTAAAGCATTGTTGTTGGAGCAGATTAATTATTTTAAATGCAAACCCTCTGAATGGGGATCATAATTATTTTCAAGCTCTGTTAATACTATTTTCTCAATGCATTGTACAATACAAGTCTTCCCCTTATTTTTTTAAATTAATAAGGTTGTTTTAATTTGGGAACTTAAATTCTCTCTTTAAAACACTGTTTTAAAGTGGGCAAAGCAGGTTGAAAAATGTGACTGAAATCACGCTTTTTGCTTGTATTTTACACGCCCTTGAAAAAACCACTTACTATGCAATTACCATAGTGATGCATCCGTAACATGCTGTTCCATAAAAAGTGAAAATGGAAACTAAAATACCCTGCCCTAGCTGTACATTCAATTTAAAATCAGTGTTTTAAGGTTTGGTTTTTTGCCAAGAGATCTCCTCAAACAGCCTCAACCAACCTAAATATGCAACTATTTGCTACCTATAACATCAGTTAATAATGTCAGCCTCTGCTAAAGCCTGGCCATTTATCAAATAGCAAAAAAATTTAAAGAGCTTCATTTAATTATGGATAGCCTTTCCATTATCTTAATTTATGTAGCTACCCCTTTTCCGAAAGGATAAGACATTACAAACCGTTCTTAATGACCATGGCATAAAGAAATGATAAGTTGCTGCCAGTAGTGAATATAGTAATATCCAGTACAAACCTGCCTGTGTCGCTCAAAGCTTTGGTTATTTCAAAGTGAAACCTGGCAGAACATGATGCTTTCATCGACTTGGTGGCAAAAGCGGCAAATATTCCCATGATGGGATGGTTGCTGGACAACGTCCGGACACCAAAACAACTGGTCCTCCCGAGGGCAGCAGCCCGCAGGTGCAAGGACTTGCACATAACACAAAGGCTGGAGGGCCCCAGTGTTGGTAACAGCCACCATCTTAAACACCAAACCTCATTAGCACTTAAAGGCTCATCACATGTTCAGTCTTTCTTTATTTTAACAACAAGCGGCAAAGTCAGTTTCAGGGGAAATTCATTTTAAAATTGAGACACTCCTGCAGGGCATTTAGCATTGAGAGCCCTGTTAGAAAACCAATTTGGCTAATGGCATTCATTCGTGTTCTAGATTTATTTATTTTTATTTATTTAGCTTCATAATGTTGTTGATACCACATTTGAAACAAGCAAGTTTTCAGTAAGGATGTAATTTGTATATTTTTCCAGTACATATCTGGACTAAATCAGTCAGCAGATGGAGGCCATACTGGACTACCCCAGCCAAAGTACAGAGCCTCTCACGAAGAGGACTTCTTCACTCCTTTGAAGTCTTCCTGTGGAAAAAAAGGAAAGCACCTAACGGCCCAAAGGTTATTTGACCCGCTCAGCAGACAATGCAGACCTGCTAATGTCCGATTGGGCCTCCAATGCTCCTCTAACGGTCTCGACTACCTTTACCCGAGGTCCTTTGAAATTCTGGACTTCTTTACTCCAAGGTTAACTAGACCTTTCACAACCAACTGCAATTACCACTGACGCTGAAAGAAACCTCGTATTTTGAAATGTTTGCACCCTGTGATGATGAAATATGTTTTTAAGCTATAAACATAGCTTACTGAGCCATATATATAGCTCATAACTTATTTACATCCACCAGTCCACTGTTGGAATCTGAACTACTAGCTACCCTTCACAGGATACATCTTTGTAATGCAATATATACTGATAGCTTGAGTTGGTTCTTTCCATAAATCCTAAACATTGTAGTGTTATGACATAGCTAACCATTGAATCCTGTCCTTTGATTCTGACATTGATACATTCATCCATGAGCCCACTTTAAAATCCAGTCAAGAGGATATTAGTTGTGAACAAGTTGATCGTTACCATATATTAGAATATAGTCTCTTTTGCTGTTGTGTTGCATTTGTAGTTGTTGCTAATGGCAAAAGTTCTTTTCTGGAAGGTTGCATTTCCTGAGAAGCATTCCACAAGCGATTCCCATTAAAGAAAGGGATAGTGTCGGATTCCTGTGATGAACCGTAATTACTTCAAACGCAGCCCTGGGGGACACAGTTTCCATTCTCACTCAATTTATATCACTCCATTTTAATACATTCTAAATATATCTCGAAAAAGGAAAAAATATATTGGAAAAATATATAGGGGAAAGATTCCATTTTTTCCCTGAAAATTACCAAGAGAGCAATTTGTTTTTGCCTGTGAGTAAGTCATTCCGACTTCCACAACGGCTTTGGTGGAGCTGTAATCCCAACAGAGAGAGTCAGCCCAAAGGCCTGAATCAGAGTCAGCCCAAAGGCCTGAAACCCTGAGCCGCAGAGCAGTGATGAAGGTCAGCTCGTGGTCCCACAAAAGTTCCTTATAATATTAATCAGTAATAATAAAGCAAGTGGAAAAAAACCAAAACATACGTTTCTAACATTGTATTCTGTAGAAATGTATTGCATAATACATTGAATAGACCACTGTGATTTGCTTGAGCTCAAGGTGGCTCAATGAATGAAACATAATGTATACTTAAAACTCGAGCCCAAAGTCACCCGAATAGCGAATATGGCAGGCGAAATTTATTTTAAACCACAGAACCAGCTTGACGGAATTTAGTAGTACGTTTAAAAAGTCCTGCTGAGATCTATTGGTATAGCAGGTTGGGGTTAGGGCTGAGTTAGGGTTAACATTTTTCAATTAGATCAAATTAATCACATGTATTAACTTGATATAAAGATGCATATGTAAGTCCTGATGGCATTGTTTTGGGGGATTAGGGGAGCGGGCTCACTATAAGTATAACATATTTGAATGCAAAAAAACGTTTTTGGTGCCTGCAAGACATCTACATGAACCAGTATGGGGGGGACTGTTTACCCCTAAAAGCTCTATGGCGACAGCGAGGCAGCCTCAAATGGGATATACTTTCCCCCAGAAAATAATCCAGAATGAACCCCTTTGATGTGGCATGGGGAGTGAATGCTGTTTGGGGCTCCCACGGTGGGCTGCTGGCTCAGCAGCATGGGTCACTGCAGGTCCAGAAACTCCCCTTGGACCAAAGATCGCCCGCTAACGCATATCGTAGCCAGCTTCCTTCACAGAGGAGGAGCTCAATCAGGAGCACTTATTATGGATTCTATAGGCGCGTTTGTATGCTGTGTGTACTATGTGAGAAAAAAGGGTGGGATCCGTGTCATTAAATGTTTTTTCAATGATCCCACCTTCATCAAATAGGGCTTCAAAATACTTTAAAAACTAACAGAGGATACCAATTTTTCCAGTGCAAAAGTGTTGGAGTTGAGGAATGACCATTGAAGATTTTTATTTGATGTTAATAAATGACAGAGACTAGTATGGACTAGTCTGGGAAAACACTGGTGTGGCCTATTCCGAAACTGGGTGCCGAATCAAAGAATGTGCTGTGTCCCCCCCCTGATCTCACTAGCTCTGTTTGTTTGTTTTTTCTCAGGAAGGGAAACCTCTAAGCAAAGCCAGGCACAGCTCAAGAGCATTTTGCGTTTTTTCACTCGTTAGAAAAACCCAAGGAAGAAACTACATTTAACCCCATATAATCGTACCGAATGTGTGAAACGTGGATGCCATTTTATTTTGAGCTCCTTTCTAATTGTGGTGTTGCGAGGATTTAAAAAAAAATTTCATTCTTTTTCAGCTCGACTTTACAGGTTTGATTCGTGATAATGTAATTTGCTAATTGTGACTATATGAGCATGTGGGTTGGAATCAGAAGGGCCTCTCTAGGCTTGTCGCTCACGAGTGTCTCACTGTCTGGACTCCTACAGGCCGGCAATTCCACGGAGAGGAATGTGCCTCTACTCCAATCCGACCAAACTTCTTCCTCACCCTCCACGTGCGTAGTGGCATGATTAATAGAAACAAGCCCGAGATGCATTCGCACAATATAGTTCCTCAGAAATGAGGTTTACTGCCTTATGCTAACCATCACGTATCATTTTATTTGATGTTCTCTCATGCTAATACTTCTGCTAAAAAACATCCCGGCAAACAGCACTGAAACTGTGTAGAGCACATAAAAAAAGAACTTTACGAGAAGTGAGTGGCCTAACCTGAGCGATGAGGCAGGGTTGAAGCAGGTCTTGGTGACATCGGTGACATTAGGGTTGCAGCAGTCGCCATTGTCATAGTTATAGTTGTCCCAGTTGCACTCCGGGTCACACACGCCGTTCCTCAGCTTGCTCCCAGGGCAGTTGGTCTTCTGTTTCTTGCAGTAGCCGGCGTCGAAGCCTGTGAGCGTGTGGTTGCACTCGGGGTCGCACTCCTCGTCGCCCACCTTGCTAATGTCGCAGTTGGCCAGCACCAGCCGGTTGCGCAGGGAGGAGTTGTACACATTGTGCACGCTCAGTTCCCAGGTGATGTTGTACACACTGAAGGCCTCGTTCAGGTGCTGGTGCTGCAGGTGCACCTGCTGCGGCGTGACGGTGGGCCTCCGGTGGGCGTCGTCGTATACGTTCACCACTCGGTAGCGCACCGTCTTGGGCCTGCGGAAACTCCAGTATTGGTTGTAGTTGATCGCCACCTCCACGTTGTCGCAGGCCGTCTGGCCACAGGGCGGGGGCTCCAGGACTGTGTCCAGTGCTGCCCCAGCCCCCCCAGCCCCACCCACTTCGTCCTCCTGGGGGAAGAAGCCATCCTTCACTGTTAGCCACTTACGGGAGGGGTTCTCAAAGTTCTCATAGACAACAAGCTCGGAGAGGTCATCTCCTGCCTGCGGTGGCGGACTGCGGCGGCGCAAACCTCCCATGATCTCCTGCTGGGACCGGGCCCGGCCCCAAAGGCTCACGTGCTTCACCGAGCCCCGGTAGTTGTGGCTCAGGGCGTTGCCACCGAGCATCAGCACCTTGCACTTCTTGGTGAGGGGGCTGAAAATCTCACCAGACTGCTCCAGGCTCACGGCCACCTGGGCGCCATTCACAAACAGCTTCATGTGATGCCCATTGTATGTGACGGCCAGGTGGGACCACTGGCCAGGGAGGTAGCACGTGTTGCAGGCAATGGAGGTGGCCTTGTGAGCCCGGTCAGTCTTGAGGGAGAAGAAAAACCGGGCGTCTCTGTTGCCCTGCTCGCTCACCGCTTTGATGCCCAGCAACCAGCCACGGTCGCTAGAAGCGTAGAAGCATTTATCATAGAGACCTGCAATGGAGAGAGAGTGCAGGGCTATGTTAGCGTTGAACTTCGGTAACAAAGGACAGGTCAACGTTCAGGAACTATACATCTCCTTAATCCAAGATTGTTATTGTTAGAAGTCAAATTTCCCATGTGCATTACTCACTTTCGACTGAGGTTTTTTGGTCTTATAGAGTATTTTTTGTAATTTTATTATGTTTTCTCATGCATGAAGGGTCTCAGTTCGCATGGGCATTTAGCTCTTCGTTCATTAAGAACAGATTTTAAAAGTCGTACAAACTACCCAGAGGTCATTTCTGAAATTTGAACATTTAAAAATATATTTTTACAGAGGTACAGAGGTACTTGTATTTAGAGATACAATATGAACTTCCATAATTATTTTACCGCAGAAGTGCTGTGCTACTCCATTCAGTATTCTGAAAGAGTCTATGTAAATCTGAAACTGGTAGAATCTTCACTAAAGCAACAGATTTGTATCCATAAGCATAGCAGTCTAAGAAATAATAGATAATGTAATAGGCTGTTGTAATCTGTAGATTAACAATATAAAAGAAGCAGTATGTTTGCACATGTGTATGAAGTGATCTGCGTTTGCCAATCACTTGAGTGGTGCAGTGGTTTATCCCATAGCACATACAGGACAGTGCTATACTGTTTTCCAAAGACCAAAACTTGAGAATTATTTGCAGTTAAACAGGAAAGATAAGGTTATGGAACGGGACATGAAACCAGCAGGGTACAGGTTAAATTTCCTAAGGAAACATTGCTGCCAGAATATAAAGGCCTCACAAAGCTTCAATACACAGCCGCCAAACTACTTTATGTGTTTTGTTCGTCTATAATTTTCTCTCACTGTCAATCAAATACAATTAAGACTTGTGTTCAACAAAGGCTGGCAGAACGAAAGTTTACATCAATGTATTGTAGTTCCTTTAAATAATTAGGTGCTAGGGTGTCCCTGTGGGTCGGTGGTTAGCCACACAGCATATGGGTCCTGGGTTTCACTCCGGCTAAGGTCACAGTCTATGTGGAATTGGCAAGTCCTCCATGTGCTCTCCTGGGTTTCCTCCAGTTTCCTTCCTTAGTCCAAAGACCTGCGTGTTGGGTAAATTTGTTGTTTTTGTGTGTGTGTGTGTGTGTGTGTGTGTGTGTGTGTGTGTGTGTGTGTGTGTGTATGTGTGTCTGTCTGTCTGTTTGTCTGTCTGTCTACTCTGAAATGGTCTGGAATCCTGTCCTGGGTGTACTTGTGGCCAGCTGTGCTATGTCCGTTACATTATTGTTCTCACTGCACCATTGTCTATTTTCCTACCCAATTAAAAATCTGCAGTGCTTATATCCATAATAAAGAAACAAACAACAAAAAAATCGAATTGATTGTCTCAGAGAGATCCTGGGTTTAGAAGAGGTCTTTTTTTGCTGCAAAATCCATTGAAAAGAAACCCAGCGCAAAAGCCAAGGTACTTGATATTCTGCTGCTTGGAGAGATGCAGAGCAGGAAGGATCCCAGCAGACCACTGAAGGATGGGCCTTTTAAATATTGCATTTCAATCCTTCAGCCGTCAACCAATTTACCGAATGCGAAAGTAAAATCGCAATTCCACTTCTCTCAAGTTAGGCAAGTCTTTCATTTATTCCAGACTAAATCGACCTAATGGCGAGGAGCCGTGTTAAAAGCAAACACATGTTACTATGTAATTACGGTTATAATATGTAATTACAGTTATGCAATAAATATGTTTTTTCACAGGAAGCCCTTGCCGCTTTCCCTTCATCCACAAAACAGAGAACAAAAAAAAAATCTCCAGAGAACCCAATGAAAAGCAGATGACAGGAACAGTATTCTTGCTATTAATTTGTCTTTGCCATTCTCTCATGAGAAAGAGCCCCCCAAAAAAAAGTATAAATAAATCTGTAATTTGGAATCGACACATATATATATTTATATAACTATAACAGGAACACATTTTTAAAAATTGTTTAAAAACTACAAAACTATTAGAACTACTGATATATGGACAAAGCATCTGAGGTAATTTGGAATCGACACATATATATATTTATATAACTATAACAGGAAGACATTTTTAAAAATTGTTTAAAAACTACAAAACTATTACAACTACCGATATATGGACAAAGCATCTGAGGTGCACAGCCAAAAAACACACCCTCAAGCCTTGAGGACATGCCCAGGGCAGGCAAGACTGACAGCCAAGCTGTGGGCCACGCCCAATGGAAGAACCTTGTTACGGATCCGAGTGTAACCATCAGTGTAACCATCAGCGTAACCATCAGCGTAACCATCAGTGTAACCACACTCAGGTGCCAACAATTATAGGTAGCTATAAAGAGTGCCAGCAGTGCTGGCTAGGTGAAGGTTAGTTACACTGAAAAAGTATTTTGTTTTTTTCATACTTAAAAGGTTTAATAGTGTTTATTATTTAGATTTAAATGTTTGACGAGTGGCTTTATTTTGGTTTTCCCCAATGAGTGCAGTTCATTTGAGTTTCACCTGTTTTGGTTGAGTTATTGTTTTTTAAGCTTTGTGTTACATGAATAAGAATAAGAGATATGTAAGAGAAAGATATCTCTTTCCAAATAAGAGAGATAAACACTCGCCTGGTCTCCAGCCGCTTCTGGACCAGGCACACCCCGGCGTGCCACAGTATCCGAGGAAGAGTTTATTTCTATTTTTATTTCCATTTTTAACACTACCCTTTTACTTCCTTTAGCAGGTCAGCACTTCGTCTAAAGATGCTTTCCAAACGGGAATTGCAAAACAGATAAAATGCTTTGCTAACAAAAAATCTGTGCTTTTTTCCCCTGTCTGATGTCTTTTGGGAAAATTCCATGCAAATGCTCACAAAAATTAATGTAACACATTGAAACAAACAGAAGCAGGGTGAAAAGGGAAAGGTATGTTTGACAAGACACAATTACTCTTCATTGCATTCATTTTAAACACCTCAAGAAACACAATATGCAAAACAGCACTTTCTCTGTGATTGTCATCTGTTAATTTACCAACTTTAAGTACCCCTTGAACCCCTTAACCAACCACTAGAATATCTTGCAAAATAAGTACAAGTACATGCTTTGTTTTGTTTTTGTGTTTGTCAGAACTACTTCAATAGCTTGGTATATACAGATGACCTGCAGGCCTCAGGTTCAGATGGATTACTGGAAATTCAGCTTTGCTACATACACTTAATGTTCCAGGCACAAGTAACGGAAGGATACAAACCTTGCTTCAATAAGTCAAGACTGTCTATGACTGGAGATTCCTTCTGCTAAGATATGATTATTACATAACCAGCTTGCTACAGATCACTTTATTACCATTCAGACTGGGGGAGGAAAAAAAACTGAAGATGGCCCTCAGATGCACTAAGGAGAACAATTAGTCACTGCTGTTCTCAACGATCCCCAGACGGAGAACCGGAGCCTGATTCCAATTCAGGGCATTTTTTTTTTGTCACTTAGAATCCTGCAGACCCGAGTTAATTTTTTCAGCGCTGTTCAAGGTCCTGAATTTTGTTGTTATTCTGCTTAGGTCTTGTTCCAGCAGCTGAGTTCATTACATTAAGGGAACAGTTATGGGTTTTAACTCCCTTTCATTAGTGCAAGGGATTTTAATTTATTTTAATTTATTTTCTTTTTTAATTAAGATGTATACTGCTATTGTCTGTGCAGTGTGAAATCTTGTTATAGAATATTAACCCCACTCCTCATATGCTTGGGCATAAGATTCCACAAATCTAATGATTCCCTGACAACAACAAAATTGAAGCTAGGAAATGGTCATTTCACTAGTACAAACAAAGCCTCCCTCTATGTCCCCCCTTTTTTAATGCAAAAAGAAATGATCAAAATAAAGCAATTGTTTCTTTGTGTGTGTGTGTATGAATTAATATCATCAACATTTGAAATACAACTTTAGCGCCCTGTATGATTTGGAAATTTTTGAATAATTAATGACATACTATCTTCTTTTCCATCTTCTTACATTAATGTAACTAATGCTGAACTACTGTAAGACCAATTAAATATCAAGGAACTACACTTAAAATGGAACTAATCATGGCAACGAAATCAATGGAAGTAATACAATGTAACGGATATGTTATTGTCTTCAATAAGCGGTTCATAGTTTAACAATAGTTCTATTTTAAATAATACAGTAAGAAAGTTGAAATTGATTACATTCTTTTTTTCATTCTTTTTTAAGGGGTGGGGGAGGGGAATTGTATCTTTCTTTCTGATACATTATCTAAGTTTGTTACAGAGAGGCTTGAAACTGGCATGTGTGCCAATACAGAACGTTTTTTACATGCCAGAAGGTCAGATATCCACAACTAAATTAAATACAGCAAGCAATTTTCTGTGTCTGGGTATAAGCCAGTTTTGAAAAAATCAGTTCATAGAGAAAATTTACATTTAGTAAGTGGCTGTTGAGTTTGAGTTGAACACAATCTTATTTTTTATCAGAAAACTGCGGGTTTTTATTATATACATCATAGTTTTGTGCCAAGAACTGGTTGCAAAGGGGGCTTTTTAAAACCTGCAATCAGTGTATCTCAAAAACAGTTTTTTGGCTTTAATCCTTTCTAAAAGGATGTTTCTGCTGAATGAAAAATACTTTCACAGTTCATAATACAGATTCATGAGTTGTCCGAATAAGTTTGATAGGAGAAGGGCATTAACTGAACAACTAATGAATGCAAATTAATTTAAGCTTGAAGATACATTTCCTCAGTAGGCAAACATTAAGAAATTAGTTTAAAAGCATATTTACCTTTACTATAACCACACCGAAACACACTTCTGGCAAGACAGGCTCATAGCAAACAAAGATCAGAAAGGACAAAAGGATGCTAAATATATAAAT
>JAOYSI010057758.1:5378-22132 GCA_025775065.1 Hiodon alosoides
TTTCATGGGTTTGATACCTCCTCGATTGGCTCACGCGAGCACAGACTGAGCCATAGGAACTGGATTTCATGGGTTTGATACCTCCTCGATTGGCTCACGCGAGCACAGACTGAGCCATAGGAACTGGATTTCATGGGTTTGCCGATTGCGACCCGGAGAGCATGGTGGCGGCGAACCAGAAATCCCCCGGCCCCGGGTACGCAGTCCTCCCGTTTCCTTTGCCTGTTCCACCAGAAGAATAGTGTCAGAGCTGGCAAAGAGAGGGCTGTGAACCGCATGCTCCCGGCACACACGCGAAATCGAAGCCCGCACGAAACGCCGCCCAGCCAATGAGAGAGCGACGCGTGGCTTCTCCAGTCTTCCAAAACGGTCCCCCGAAAAAAGAAAAAAAAAATCACCGTCTTAAGTTTCAGGATGATTACATCAGTTTGAAAACAGCGGGGGGAATTTATCGCCCCCCCTCCCCCGCGGTGTAAATAATCAGCAGTAAAATCCCCATCTATTTCTGTCCAGGTCACATTTCACCCCTTCTTGTTTAAAGGGCTTGGTTTTTGTTTTTCTGGGGGGGGTTTACACATGATGAACTGCGTCAGCAGACATATTTTAAAGCTGTGAATCCTGTCAGCAGTAATCCTCCTTGTGTGTACCTGTGAGTTGGCACCATGAGTTTGGAACACTGCGTTTTACATCTGTTCAATCCATCGACGCAGACAATACTAAAATAAAAGTAACACTCTACTTCATTTAGTTTTTTTTTAATAGGTTGTTTTTTTTTTTGACCATTGAATGACAGCCGTTGGCTGTCCTGCACAGTGAAGGGGAGTGAGGATGTTCAGGACTGGTGGCGTTTTGTCTCTGCAGTTTGACCTTCCCCTCAGACCTGGATGAGCTCCGAGAGCTGGCTTCAGTGCTGCAGTTTTACAAGACGGAGCACAAAAGCTACGTCCTGCTGCTGTTCTGCAGCGCCTACCTCTACAAGCAGTCCTTCGCCATCCCTGGTTCCTCCTTCCTGGTAGGCTTCCCAGCCAGCCCCGCGTCCGCGAACCTTTACCCCCCGAACGGGATCAGCTCCCCGGGTAACCTCCGCACACTCGTCCTACCTAACACCTAACATCCCCCGGCAGACCCCAGAGGAAACTTAAAAACTCACCTCTTCCAACAGCACCTCATACCACAACTCGCTTGGAGTACGCTCTACTTAATGCATGGGATGGATTGTTTGCGTACATGATGTCTTTTAAAAGGGGTTATTTATTCTAGCTGATCTTTTCGTACCCGCTGTTGTGCTGTGTTTGTATATTCTCCCTGATTGCATGTTGTAATAGTCTGGATTTTTATCTCCTTAGCAGCACTTTGTCCATGTGTCTTCATGTGGCTTTTTACAGTGGGACATTGTAACCCCGGTATCTGACGCGGATAAGAGCGATAAAGGACTGAACTGTAATACCTAACCCTTGCCCATCCCTGGTCTTCCATCCTTGGGCCTTTCCACGCGTGGTGGCAGCGTTGGCACACTGCAGGGTCCAATAAGCCAGCCTCTGTGTCATGGCCTAGCGGAGAGGCTAGCTAGGTGTTTACGCGATTTGGCCCCGACTTGTCTGTGGTCGACAGTTGGCTCTTGTGGGTGTACAGGGCTCGCTAAGTTTACTGGGATGTATAAATCTCTATGTCCAGTTTTGACCTGCCTAGGCCAGACACTACTGTTCTGCAGCTATAAAGATGATTTTGTTGCGTTTTACCTGAGTTTTTAATGGCAGTAGACGGTGAGATGTGAGCCGTGGCTAATGGCTATGCCTGTAGCGGACGGAATCTTTCAGCAAAAGTATGCAAGGAATAATAAGTGTTGCCATGGCAAGATCCTAATTCTAAGCTCATTAATGATGCGGACAGCCAAACCAAATAGGGTACCTGTGGTGATTAATCGATTGATCGATTGAAAATTGTTTTAGTCCTTGCGATTAGCATTGACGCTACCCACGTTCTTCAGCTGCCTGTGAAAAGTAGTGATGATTATGTCTGAAAGCCAACAGGGGGAGGTTTAGTTCACGTACAGCGAGCCATCCAAGGGTAGCATGCCTGAAGGCATTTAGAGTGGCAGTTTAGCCTCTGCATAAGGACTAGTATTCGAGATAGAGAGACGCGCGCAGACACAGAGAGAGAGACGCGCGCAGACACAGAGAGACACAGAGAGAGGGACACGCGCGCACACAGAGAGACGCGAACACAGAGACACAGACACAGACCAAACTCCTTGGGCTCATCAGTATGCGGTCTGGGAAACGCAGTCGGTAAGCTGTTCACTGTGATTAAAGTGCGCTGGACTGGTTCAGTCAGATCCAGTGCACTCCACTGCAGTGGAGGGTGGGGTGTGTGTTGGGAAGTCCTCGGAAACTGACTAGGCCTGAACCTCCTAGTCTGGGAGCCATGGGTTCTGTGTGACTAGGTGGAAATGTTAGGTGTTTGTAACTACCCTGGCCCAGCCTCTGGCTTAGGGCCTGGGAGACGGTCGGTGTGAGTTAGCGGGGCTACCCTGGGAGACGGTCGGTGTGAGTTAATGCCTTTGTGACCCCAGCCAGTCTACCGCACTGCGCCCGTTTTTCCTCCAGTTTCCACCTCACAGGGTGGAAAAGAGGAACAAAGAAACTGGATAGAGGGGGTAGATGTTTTTGGGGAAATGTTTGAAAAAGTGCATGACTCTCCATGTCCTGCCTTCCCCAGAACATGCTGGCGGGGGCGCTGTTCGGGCCATGGGAGGGTCTGCTGCTCGCCTGCCTCCTCACCACTGTGGGCTCCACCAACTGCTACTTCCTGTCCCGCACATTCGGCAAACGTCACGTCATGCGTCTGTTCCCCGACAAAGTGGCTATGCTGCAGAAGAAGGTACAGGAGCCTGGTCTAGAAGGGTGGTGGGCTGGTAGTGGGGTATTTCCTGAAATAGTGGAAATTCTGTCCACCAGGTGGCAGCACTTAAACAACTTTATGGATTACACTTGTCTTAGGTAATGAGTGTCATTATCATCCAGTTGAAAAGATGGCAGTTATAGAAGAGGAATTGCGACCGCCGGTACAGCAGTTTAAATGAATTGGCTCTGGCGCCTCTCATTCTCCCAGGTGGAGGAGAACCGGGGGAGCCTTTTCTTCTTCATGCTGTTCCTGAGGTTCTTCCCCATGACTCCCAACTGGTTCCTGAACATCACCTGTCCCATCCTCAACATCCCCATTCCCATGTTCTTCTTCTCCGTCCTAATCGGTGGGTGGAGCCCGGGGGGGGGGGGGGGGTTTGGGGTTCCGAAGCTAAAGCCGGGCTCTGAGAAACTACTCGGGGCCCCAAGTGTGGACCAAGCGGTCTGACGATGTTTCTGCCTGTGCGTACAGGTGGCTCAGCATGCCCTTGACAGCGGCTTGTGTCAGGTTGCCCTTAAAGCAGCGGTAACGGCCTGTCCCTCGGTAACGGCCTCTCCCTCGGTAACGGGGGAGTTCTATCTGCTTTCTTATGTCCTCACTATCAGTGTGCGTTTTTTTGGGGCCCATTGCACCCGATGTAATCTTCTGCTATCTCACCCTATGGTTGGAAACATTGGGTGGGTTTTTTTTATTTTATTTTTTAAACCTGCACTGACATACGCACTTTAACCATGTTCTGAT
The DNA here is from genome assembly GCA_025775065.1 of Hiodon alosoides. Lineage (NCBI taxonomy): Eukaryota > Metazoa > Chordata > Actinopteri > Hiodontiformes > Hiodontidae > Hiodon > Hiodon alosoides. The sequence goes on from JAOYSI010057758.1 coordinate 9,024, forward strand.
ATGCAGTCTCCTGTGCCTTTTTTTCTTCTGAATAATCATTTTTAAATGCCTCTTTTCGAGAAAATCTCAAAAGTTTTTGCACAAAAGTGGTATTTCTTCTTCTCCATCCCACTACCCCAGGTCTCATCCCGTACAACTTCATCTGTGTGCGCACGGGTGCCGTCCTGTCGGAGATCTCCTCCCTGGACAACATCTTCTCCTGGGGCACGCTGCTGCAGCTGCTGGCCATTGCCTGCGTGGCCCTGCTCCCCGGGGCACTCGTCCGTCACTACCGGCAGGCCCACCTCAAAGCGGAGGGTCTGGACCAGAACGGACACGCCCTTGACAAGAAGGTCCAATGACCGGGGACTCCTGCCCTACCCAAAGCACTGGTTTGAAGGAGGGAAGTCCTAGCCCCGCTCAAAGTCTTAAAAAGATCTAGTATCTGTGAAGGGCTACGAATAACGGATTCTGATTGGATCTCAGGCTTAAACGGCTTTAAGTAGAATTAATTTATTTTCAGGAAATGTTTTACAAGGTGATTCCCTTGCCCTGGCTCTTGGGCAGTATTGTGGGTTCGAGAAAGAACCTCAACTCGCGAGTGGTCCTGTGGTTCTCCTCGAACCCCTCTCCCCCATTTCCGGAGGACACTGGCATTCAGGAAGTCTGGGGAATGGGGGGGAGAGTAACACCAATGTTTTCGGGTCTGCCTGTCCCTAAACCCGGCGCTCACAGCGACCACCACCAAGGGAAAATCGCCAGGTGTGTGTCTGTGTCTGGGAGTGTCTGTGTCTGTGTCTGGGAGTGAAGTGTCTGTGTCTGTGTCTGTTTAAGTGTTCTTAATGTTACTATTTATGAAAACAAATGTTTTTGGGGTTTTTTTCCAAGTCTTATTGCAGCTGCTTTTAATTACTGTAACCGAAACTGTAAACTGTATTTTTGTAGCATTTTATCTAAGGACAGAAAATGCCAAATACATATTTTAAGAAATTTTTGCCATTTTAAAGGGATTATTGCGTTTTGTAGATAGACCGTAATAATTCCCGGTCTGGTCGTACCTGTGAAACGCTGCTTTCCTGTCAGTTCAGGTAGCACTGTAGCTTAAAGGAAAAGCAACACGGATCTTCTCAGTAATCAAGTTCTTACATAAAGTTGTGTTCAAAGCACAATCGCATTTGCTTGTTCTGCGTCCCCTAGGGAGAACGTTTTTCTGTCTCTGCTCAGAGCACTTGCGTAACCACGTTTACCTCAACACCGAGAGTCAAAAGCTTTTTGGGAGAAAAGCGAATAAATAAGAAATAAGATTCTTAAGTGCCTGACTCCTGCCCGGTTACCTCGAACCGTGGGACAATCAGCGGCGTACTGACCACTGAACAGTATTACGGTGTGTTCTTAAGGTTGTTTTTTTTTTTTGTGTAAATTTGGGCGAGATTCTTTTTCCTGGAGCTTTTGATGCAGAGGCTTCTGAGTTGAACAACCCCTCCTGGGGTTGAAATGACTGACTGGGTTTAATCAGCACTTTACAAGCCCAGATTTTCTCTCTGGTGGTAACCACTAGTGTTTATATCGTTTCTGATTACACAAGACCCAGCGTGCTGTAATGGTGTTACTAATAGTGTAGTTTACTCCAAAGACCTTTGTACTGTAGCTAAATGTGTGGATCTAATTTTTCTTACAGTCACACTATTGGAATACACAGCTGAAAAAAATGTTTTCTGAGAAAAAAATCATCTTTATTCCTTTTCAGCATTCAGGCCATGCACATTTCACAAATGTCTTGTCATCTTGACTAGGTGTACTGTATAGTGTTTGTTAAAGGTATACAATGAACGTGTAAAAACAGTGCTAAATTGTATATGAATGCCAAACTTAAATGCATCTCTCTATGTGGCAGTACTAATGGAACGGCAAAGCACTGTAACTCATGGGAACGATTGTGAATTTTATTTTTATTTTTAGCCAAACTCAGAAGGCCTTGTCAGGTTGCTGAAGCGTTTAATTTCCCTGCACGCCAAGCCATTGTCCCACGTGGACAACGCTGTGTACTGATGGACTAGATGTTGAGAGCGTGTGGATCAGAGCCAGCACGTCCTATCCGACTCTGCTGCTAGAGTTACTTTGAGCACTAAGATAATGAAGTCTAGGGCATGTGTTTAATGATTTGGCACTGCAAGTCTGTTCGCTGTACATCGGACCGAGTTCGCCCAGTTCATCGCTTCAGGAGAAACTGTTTAAGCTACGGTCGCAGAGAAAAGTTCAAATGTCTTTGCATTCTTTAGCTTTATTTAATCGTGGGATGTTCGTTTTAACGAAACTACTTAAACATGAATGTCTTAAAAATCCTAGTTCTCATCTGTTTCAGGATTGCTGTTGTTGTGTTTTAGTTTTTTCTCCCCTCAGTTACTGTTAATGCCAAAGTTTACCCAGCAGTGGATTGGGTGCACAGAGCCTGTACTTAGTGTTGCTGTGTTTTTTTTTTGTTTTGTTTTTTAATTAAAAATCTATTTACCTACTGTCTGTCTGTCTCTCCCATTGGCCAATTCAGCCCTCCGGGAAGATCGGGGAAAACGAATAGACGGAAAGGGGCGGCACGGTGACGCAGTGGTTAGGGCTGCTGCCTCACAGTGCCAGGGGTCCCGGGTTCAAGTCCCGGCTCAGGGGCCTGTCTGTGTGGAGTTTGCAAGTTCTCCCCGTGCGTGTGCGTGTGTGCGTGTGTGCGCTTTGCCCAGTGATGGCCTGGCGTCCCGTCCTGGGTGTGCGTGTGCTTGCGTTGCCCAGCGATGGCCTGGCGTCCCGTCCTGGGTGTGCGTGCGTGTGTGTGTGCGTGCGTGCGTGTGTGTTGCCTGGCGTCCCGTCCTGGGTGTGCGTGTGCGTGTGCGTGTGCGTGTGCGTGTGTGTGTGCGTGCGTGTGTGTGTGTTGCCCAGCGATGGCCTGGCGTCCCGTCCTGGGTGTATCCCTGCCTTGCGCCCTATGCCTGCTGGGATCGGCTCTGGCGTCCCCTGTGACGCTGACCAGCGGTTTCTAAGATGGATGGATGGAATAGACAGTAACAAATTTACATTTGTGATAATGATGGTCATGTGATTAGGTCCCATGTTTGTCTGTGGCCAATAACTGTAATTAATGTAAATAATAATTAATTTCATTTAATATTAATTAACAAAGATTTTTAAGGTTAAAACTTCCATGTGAAAACATTATATTTAAAAAGCGGCACTTGGGCGCTCGTTTGTCCCACCGGTTCCTGTTGGTTACAAATTAAAGGCTCCTCCCAAATAGAGGGCCAGCGGATTTTAGTTTTTTTTTTAAGCAGGCTGCCCCTCAGGACGTGTGGGAAGGCAAGAACCTGACAGCTGATTAATGACTACTCAAAGTCGGTCAGAGAAAACGATTCAACTTTAATGGCGCACAACGTAACTGTGTGAAGAGGCAACTTGGCAACCAAGCCCTCAACCGTGAGCGATTATGCCAGTACCCACAATTCCGTTCAGTCTGTTTTACATGACAACGACAAGGTGTCCTCCAGCGATCTTATGAGAATAGCCGAGGTGCAGTTGTAAAATAACTGACCGACGAAAAAGAAGCGTGAGGTGACAAAGCGTTTAATCTTCAGAAGACTTTATTGCTCATGTCAAAGTTGGTTGGCAGTACAGTGGCTGTTATCACATGGGTGCGAAATCGGCTTCCAATCCAGCGCCGGTTTTTTTTTGTTTTTCTACACTCTGTACATTTCAGCCCAGATGGCTAATGGTGTACCGGAGAGTTTTGATCCAAAACGCTAATCAGAACCCAAACCCAGCTGGTGAAATGCTCTTTTAAAAGGAATTAAATTGACAAAATGCTTGGATTAAAGGCATTTCATGCAGAAACGTTTACTCCAGCACTCAGGGCGTGTGAATTGTGTCATTTTCCCCCACGATGATGAGCGTCAGACCCAGCCAGGTGAGCCGGGACACCTGCCAACCCTTACCTAAAACATTTTAAACTGCTAGTTTTGCCCCTGTGATCAGCCCTCTCTATCAAAACCGTGACACGGGCATCACCCAGATTAGGGTGACCTATGACCCACCCATGCAGAAACATGGCCTCCACGCTGCATTAAGACAGGAAGGGACCGTGTTGGGCCTTAATTATTTTATTAATTTGAGTTTGACTTTGGGATGAGTGGGCGTGTACGTCTTTTGTACTTGGCGGATGTCTAGGGGTTTGAACGCAACCTGACCAAAGCTGGTGAGATAGGAGGGTCAGGTTGCAGTTAGGATGACGCAAGACCGGAATTCAGCGCTCCGGTAACAACGCAGCGCGATGGCACAGATCGTTTTTCCGCTGATGGCCTACTGGAGCAGGTGCGGATCGTTCCAGTCCTGGCAGGCTCCCAGCGTCTGCAGGTTTTCATTCCACCTCACCTCAAAGAGTCACTAAGTGGATTAAAAAGGATCTCGCGTAGTATTCCCAGGTGTGAAATCTCCGAAACCTGCAGTTACGGTGGCCCTCAAGGACCGGGGGCCCGGCCACCTACACAGTGGCCCTCAAGGACTGGGGGCCTGGCCTTCAAGGGCCGTTGAACCCAGACGTTCTTATACCAAGACATTGACTTTGACTGGAGTCCTGAATGTTTTTACATTGAGACAGTAGGTCTGAGAGGAGCCCTGGAAGGCCTTGAAGACTTCATGGACATTCCAAATGCTTCTGCAAGACGAATACAGCAATTTTCCCACAATGCTACAGTGTACGACCGAAACAGACAGAGTATCTGTTTACTAGAAATAGAATAGAAAAAGGTTAGGTATGTCAGTTAACACCTAAGGAAAGCTGAGTATCTGACTGAATCTCTTACAAATCATATTAAACTACAAAAAATCCCAGTTCAAAACCAACCGTGTTAAAGTTTGCCACAATGTTTGTGCACTAGTGTCCATTTAGCTGTGGATAAAACAGAGTTTACACAGAGATTCCACAGGAACTAAAATCCATCTTAACACCTAACTTAACTGCGCTCAAATCACAACGTGACCATTTTGACTCCATCTGAAAGAAATCGATATTCTTCGCCCGCAACCTGCCACTGGCGTACCAAAAGCACAACTTCCTCTTCCTAAGGTAATGAGTGAGACCCCCGATGTCATGATACACCCTGAGATGTATCCTCAGCCGGGTGCTGATTTCGTGAGATGGTTGCGTTAACTATTTGAGTAACCCGTGACACGTGCGGGAGGCTGTGTTGGTGCCTTGCAGTAAAAATCTTTGCTTGCGTCTGGGCAAGGGGGCCAAAATTTTGGCCCAATACTGACATCCCCATCTGCCACTCACATTTTGGACAAGTCCATTCATAAAGGACCGATTCTTCCACTAATAAAAGCATCATCACCCAGTTTTACATTAAAGTCATTCCAACGTTTACAGCGCATTGGAAAGCAGCGGGTGGGGAGGGGGTGTGACGAGTGAACCGGTAACAGGGTCAAAGGTCAGCAGTTCAGTGATTTAGAATGACAGACGGGCGAGAAGCTCTAAAACACCAGAGATGAAAAGCTGACACAGCAGTACTGACATTACCGACTGATTTAACAGAGAGACGGGTCACATACCGGCACTGTAGTCTAGCGTTACTTTTTTTTTTTTTTATGACCTTTTTGATCGATATTTATTTACATTTCCTCTTTAATCACGAAATCATCACAAATCTTCGTTCTGCACCACTTCAGGTGGGTGAGTACCTCTCCAATTCCACCCTTGTCCTTCCATTTTACAACCAAAAACGACAACGATCACAGCAAGTCGCCCCAGACAACGTGACTCCAGTAACCCTAACCCCCCCCCAAAAAAAGTAGTTTGGACTTGAAATGTTTCTTTTCTTTCTTATTATTTTTTATTATCATAATTTTTCTTTTTAATCTTAAAACTTGTCAGTCTTACAAAGCATACAAAATGTGTAAAAGGAGAAATGATGGAATGGACCAAGGTTTCCGGACGCCTGAGGTAGATTATGTCATGTCAATTCTGACATGTGCGCCGTTCACATACTGACAAAACCTAATGCAGTGATTCACTCGTTGACTTGGATTTGTTTTATATTAGCATAATTCTCATTCAAAAGACAACAAAACCCTTCCCTCCGACAGAACATGGCAGTGCTCTTCCAAACAAAATGCATTGTTCAGGTGGGGGGGGGGGGGAGATTTTGTTGCGTCTTTTTATAATTTTTATTATTAGTTCTCATCACAAAATAGAAAGAAAAAAAATAGATTCATAAATATTTCTCTCTCTAGGGTATATACACACACGGACACATGCGCGCAAACACAGGCGTACAGAGGAAGCTGTGCGCATTGGCATTAACCTTTGAGAGTTGAACGGACAGCTCCCGCTGAAGAGAACGTTGTGCCTTTGGTGGCGATTAAGGCCTTGAGCAAGTAAGGGGGCTAGCCGTCGTAACTGCGGGTCCAGCAAACCGGTTAAAGAAGTGGACCAGAACAAAAATCAAAAACGGATTTTAAACGCTAATATATCAACCGCCGCGACCAGCCGAACGGCTGGGCTGGCGGGGAAACTGGGTTTTTAAACTAGCTGCACGCTTTACATTCACAGCGGACGCGTCATTTGCCCCTAACGGCCGGGAGGAGGCGGGTCCCGCTGTGTCTCCTTCTCCCTCCGACTCCACCCCCAAGACTGGCTATTGGATAATATCCTGCGATTCCCCGCCCCTCCTCATACCGAACATTCCGAACGATAAGGCAGAAGACGCGGAGAACATTCGGTTAAAATTCTCTTTGCGACTTCTCCCCCAAACGACGGTCCACCATTTTAAGACATCAATGCAGCCATTAAGTTTTTCGATTTTGTTCCGTTGTTTTCCTTTCCTTTCCGGTTTAGGCAGACAACTGCACATTTCCCCCTCCTAAAACAACAAACGTATGCATACATATTGGACTTGTCAACTTGTGTTTTTCCTTTTAATATCCTGACAGCTGAAATGGTAGTCACCCCAATGTTAGCAAAGCGCCGCTCAGCGAACGAAAATAATTATGCGAAGGAAGTAGCCTGCCGAGAAAGCAAAGCCCACTGTTCAGTCAATCGCAAGCAGAACGGCGGTGAACGACGGATATGAGACAGCAGAAACCGTTCACCGGGACAGCATTCCTTGTGTTGGCACACACACAGCCCAAGGGACAAGAGGAGTCAACCCAATCCACTGTGATATATCAGATATAACGGAACGGCTGGGTGTGTCTCCTGCTATTGCCAAAGACGCCGTAAAATCCAATAAGTCTAAGTATATACTTTTTTTTTTTTTTTTTTAAAGAAAAACTATAACCTTGGTTTAATCCGTGTTTAATGTACACATTATCCTTCCTACCATATGTTAATACTGCTAAGGATCCCAACACTTGCAATCTGAACGGCAAAACTTTCCATAAGAAACTGCCTCCTGACCCCCACTCTAAACCCTGTAATAAACGTCTCCCTCACTACGTCAATCAACACATTTGTTAATTTCACTCGCATTCTTCCCCATTTAGTCTACGTTAGTCCAGCTAAAGGAAACGGCCTTTTGCAGGGCAACAAAAACCATTACATTTCAAACGGAAAGACTAATGGTGCCCGTTGATTCTGTCCCCGACCTGTCTCCTCTTCCCTCTTTAAACGCGATCTATCTGACTTTCCCATACTTCCCCTCCAGTGCTGGCAGTGAATACCGAGCCCCCAGTAGAGTTCTTTGGTTTTGTTCCCGCGATGCTGGTCAGCTGCGCCCGTCCCATCTGCGTCCCCGTGTCTGTCTCTCTCAGGTTGGAAAGGGGCTACATTCATGGGCTGAAGCTTGCCGGCGCCGCCCCGGTGGTCACTTGGAGTGGTGCGGCGTAGGAGCCCCCTGCTGGTGCTTTTGTTCCTGCTGTTTGACCTGCTGTATGATCTCCCTGATCTTCCGCTGGGCAGTCTGGGGGTGAGAAACAGGCCGGCGCTGAGTGTTGGCACGTGTGCCAGGGCGGGGGCGTGTCATCCCTAAACCAATAAAAACGACACCTGCGCTGGCCTTTTCTAGACGGCTAAGGGCAGATTAGCCTCGCCCCTTCCATTATGGCTCCGCTTCTGCCCAGGCTAGAGCCAGCTGTTTCCAGTTTCAGTCTTCGGGCTTGTAGTGCAATGCCACTACTACAACTATAACTTTGCTTATATAGTCCTTTTCACACCGTTTATGAGACTCAAAGCGTTTTCCAGTTACGGTAATGTTAAATAAAAGTGAAAAACTACAACAATATTTAGTGCTGCTATTGTCTGCCTTTTCCAGAGAGAGTAGGTGATTCATTTAACACGGTTTAGGGTTTGCCGTTTTTACGATTCTCTGCAGGAAAACCTTTGTACGCCACTTTCTCCCACCATGTTTCATATGAAGAAGGAAACGCGCCGTATGGAATCACACCTGATTAGATCAGATTCCGCTGTTCTGCTCACATTCACACCAGTGTGACGCCCCCCCCCCCCAACGTACGTCGCTCCGGATAAGACCATATCTCCTCCCAAATGAATAAATGTAAATGTGATCGCCGTCGCGCTTCAATTGGCACGTTTCAGCAGGGACGGACCGAGCCGCCCCGTTCAAACTGCAGCGGGTTAACGCCACGCTTTCTAAGCACCGCTAGACAGCAGGAGATCGGACTCCGCGCAGTTGACACAGATCTGGCTACTTTACCTTAAAACTGAGCAGAGAGGCCGCACTTTATCATGCAGGCCTGAGAGTGGCTTCAGGTGTTACAAAGGTGTGCATGATTCTTCTTGTTGTGTTTTAACAACACTCCCTGTTAACTCCCATATTAGGCACTTAAAACGGTGTGAATAGTAACAAATAACATTTTTTTTTGTTTTTAGCCCAAAGAAAATGTAGCAAAATAACCTTCTAATAAAACTAACGCTATGCAAATCTATGCTCCCTATGACTGCTTTTGCTCGGGACGTTTTAAATAAGGACGTCATTACACCGGCAGATAAGCCTGTTATAAGATCTGTTATAATACAGATTATTTACAAAATCCGTCACACATACCTGGCTGGCAAAGAAATGCCCGATGATCTTCACAAAAACCTCATCGTTTTCGTCCGGAGTTTGGTCTCGAGGGACAATGACCTCGGCACTAGTGAGGTTCTGCAGCTCATTGACCTGCAGGGGGCGACAGAGAGCACTGAAGAAAAAAAGCCCAGCGTGGCCAGGACTGCCCACCGTTCTGGAGCCACGTTAGATGGACGAAACTCTCTGGCTCTCTTTAACACACCGTTTTGCCGCCCTTGCCAATCACACGCCCAGCCGCAGATGAGGGGACCTTGATGTGCGTCTCCAGCTTAACCTCCTCCTTGGCAGTGAAGAAGTTCTCTTCTTTCAGCTTCCCAAATATCCTGCCCTGGGCCTGGAGCGCAGAGAGTGAAATACAGTAAGGAATGTAAGCCGAGAACGGGTTTGCTTACAACACACAGCTCTTACCCTGGGGTGCAGGAAGACATGAAATCCTACTTAAAGTCAATTTAAAAAGCCCAAAAGACAGGGAGCCTGAGCAGACTGGACCTTAAACTGAGCTTCCGGGGGGCCGGTGATCACGACCGTTCTCTCCGTGACGTCGGGCCGCTCAGCTGGAGAAATCTGGGGAGGGGGAAAAGAGAACCAGGAACTCGTAGTCTCCGCCACACAGCCCTCTTCAAAGCCCGGTGCCCCTCTGACTCAACACTCTCCCAGTGAATCTCCGCAGACCCAGCCCCCCGGCCGTGGAGGAGAGGGTGGGCAGAGGAAGGGAGGATCTCGAACAGGCTTGTTTAGGAAGTTAAGGGGTTTTCACCGGCTCAACGCGCTCGGTAAACGAACCTGTCCGACGCGTGCGAGACGATCTGTGTGAGGGGTCGCGGGTTTACTTTACAACGGCTTGCGAAACGCAGGGGAAACCACAAGGTTCCCGTTTGTGGGAGGAAAACGGAACAGGGTCTACCTTGATGGAGGCCCCGGCAAAGCGAGCCAGTTGCTTGATATGCTGACCCTTCTTGCCAATGAGGGCGCCGACCGCCTGAGTTGGAATAAAGAGGTAGACCACCTCCTGCTCGGGAGCCGGCTGTAGGCCAGACACGGAGACACGGGTAAACATGCACGCGCACATACCACAGACACGCTTAAACACAATCTAGGCTCTGTCCTCAGACGGAGCACGGCCTCCTGAACCAGAACTGGACCGGCTGGGAAAGGAACTCACTGAGTGCTGGTGGGATACGGCGCAGGCAGGAGGGACTCCATACAAACCGCCCAGGTGGGACGAGTGACTCTGACGGGGGAAAAAAGAGACCGCGGTCAAAGCGGTCGTTCGGTGAGCACCGCATGTGAAAGGAGAGTAAACCAGGAGAATGGCATGCAAACGCAGACCCACTGCTGAAAAAGGCGGGGAGGAAGTTTGCTGATATCATCCCGCCCCTCTAGCATTACCGCCGTTTCTGGCTCCCTCTCTTTCACACAAGCACACTTGGGCTGACTGGGTTCACTCAGCAATTGGCCAGCGAATGGAGATACAGTAAACCTCTTAATGAGTCATGTGTCCAGGAAGAAAGGGGGGGGGGGGGGAATACAGCAGTTTCCCAGCAAGCCTGAGTGTTTAGCCACCTCCCCCTTCCCCTCTCATTCCTGAGTCCAGACTTCCACACACAGCCCACCCCCAGATGACACTCACCAGGAAAGGACTGTAGGCCCCGGGAGTGGCCCCTCGAGGGCCGGCCCCTGAAGACAGGACCGACACACCCGTGGAAAAGATGCCCAGGGCGTTGAGGTTGAGCCCGGGGATAAGGTTGGCTTGTTGCTGTGCCAGAGGAAAGAGAGATGACGGTGAGGAGGGTTTTTAACGTATGTCTGACATGGAGTCTGCCGAGACCCAGAGCAGAGCGGAGCAGGGAGGGCAAGAGCCTGGTAAAACCAGCCGGACCCAGGTGAGGCATTTTGGAGCTGAAGCAGGGGGAATCCATCTGGACCGGTCTCTCTGGAGCCGGACCTGTCTCTTTGGAGCCGGACCTGTCTCTCTGGAGCCAGCCTGGAGCCGGACCCGTCTCTCTGGAGCCAGCCTGGAGCCGGACCCGTCTCTCTGGACCTGTCTCTCTGGAGCCAGCCTGGAGCCGGACCCGTCTCTCTGGAGCTGTCTCTCTGGAGCCAGCCTGGAGCCGGAGCTGTCTCTCTGGAGCTGTTTCTCTGGAGCCGTCTCTCTGGAGCCGGACCTGTCTCTCTGGAGCTGTCTCTCCGGAGCTGTCTCTCCGGAGCTGTCTCTCTGGAGCTGTCTCTCTGGACCTGTCTCTCTGGACCTGTCTCTCCGGACCTGTCTCTTTGGACCTGTCTCTCTGGACCTGTCTCTCCGGACCTGTCTCTCCGGAGCCAGCCTGGAGCCGGACCTGTCTCTCTGGAGCTGTCTCTCTGGAGCTGTCTCTCCGGAGCCAGCCTGGAGGCAGCAGACCCAGAACACCACCAACCCCAGTGCTGCACAGGGTCTCTTCAACTCGCTTGGCTCCCAGCGCAGCGATGTCATTGTGTAATATCCCCAAGGCTCCACTAGATGGCCTCAAAACACCTGGCTCACAAACTAATAATAACCACACGCAAGAAAACCTTTAGATTTCCCAGTTTACAAAGAACACAACCCCACTCCCCAAAACACACACACATAAACATCCTATACCAGTTTAATACTCAGTTTCTCTGTTGCCTTTCAAATAATCAATTTACATTCTACAGGAATTCCAAAACAATGCGTTCCAACTATTCTCATGTGAACAATTGGTCTTTTATCAGAAATCACCTGACTGTTTACATTGGGCAGGCAGATAAGGTTAAACTGAAATCAGACTCAAGTTTCTCTCGACTCCTGAGATGTATCTGGGAATACCGATGATGTCATAGCACACCAGGTGAGAGAGCTCAGAGATCAAACACAGCACGGTGGTGAGTCAGAAATGAGTAATTTTACGAGCCAGCACGTCCAGTTTGTTCATTTTAAAGGAAAAGGACACCTCTCCGTTCCCTCTACATCTTCGTTGCTCCTGTCTCACCTGCGACCCAGGTCGGTCAGTAACCCGCCCGTGCCCCCTGCACCCGCCCCCTTCCTCGCCCGCGCCCTGTGCTCCCGCCCTCCCGTCCCCGCCCCCCGTGCTCCCGCCCCCCCGTCCCCGCCCCCACTCACATCCACAGCAGCGATGTCATTCTCGTAGGCCTCCCTCAGCTTCTTCAGTATCTCCACTTCCGCCCTGCAGCACTCCTCGGTAGAACCCTTCACCGTGATGGTCCGCTCCGGGTTGTAAATGGTTAAGTCCTGTAGTCTGTGGGGTGTGGGTAGGGCACAGAGGGAGACGGGCGGGGGTTGTCAAACAAATAAGTGGGATGGACAGATGTCAACACCCCCCCAGGCTCCCACATCTCTGTCAGCAACGGGTCACCATCTCCCTTCAGACACAGTTATCGACCAATAAGCCCAGATAAACGAGGCACGATAAATCCTCTACAGAGCTGAAAAGGTGGGACACCGCAGAACCTCCATCCTGCGAGGGAATCTACACCCTCTGTCAGCGGTGGGTGGAGGCAGAGGCAAACCCGTCATCGGGACTTGTGGAGGCGACACAGATCCATCACTCAAACGACGGGCGTGTTTTGATGCACTTTCACCTCGCCCCTAGACAAATCCAGGCCTTGTAAATGACAGACGTGAACATGAAGAGTGGCGTTTCACCCCGGGCACGGAAACAAGGACACGAAGATCGAACAGTTCGCACCAGGTCACCTGGCATTTGACTCCATCTCTGCAGTGATTACCATAGAGGTTGTAGGGCCAATCATAACTCAAAATTGAGGAAAACTAAGGAACACTGGGTAATCACATGGCTGCTATTGACGCGGTTCTAGTGTCGCATTAAACACTACCCGAAACGGCGCATTAAACACTACCCAAAAACGGCGCATTAAACACTACCCGAAACGGCGCATTAAACACTACCCGAAACGGCGCATTAAACACTACCCAAAAACGGCGCATTAAACACTACCCAGAAACGGCGCATTAAACACTACCCCGAAACGGCGCATTAAACACTACTCCGAAACGGCGCATTAAACACTACTCCGAAACGGCGCATT
>JAOYSI010057769.1:7033-24467 GCA_025775065.1 Hiodon alosoides
TGAGAGCAGATTGAGCCCTATGAGCTGGAGTAAAGGTGCTCACATGAGAGCAGACTGAGCCCTATGAGCTGGAGTTCGCCTGTGGGCAGACTGAGCCCTATGAGCTAGAGTTTGCCTGAGCGCAGACTGAGCCCTTTTAGTTAGAGTTTGCCTGAGCACAGGCAGAGCACTATGAGCAGGAGTAAAGGTGTTCACATGAGAGCATGAGAGACAGAGCCCTATGAACTCCCATTTGCCTGAGCGCAGACTGAGCCCTCTGAGCTGGAGTTCGTCAGAGTGCAGACTGAGCCCTATGAGCTGAAGTTAGCTAGTTGGAATTCACCTCATGTCATTCACTGATTGTGACAGGGAGAACACAGAGGCGGTGCATGGTTGGCAGAGCGCCGCCCTGGCTGGGGTGTGTTAAATCAGCAGAGCTTCTCTCATACTTATTCACCCTCCTTGTAAGAGGGACAGGATTTCTGAGCGAACGAGTCGAGATGCACTAGCATAATTGGCAATTACAAATAAAAATAAGATAAAAATGTTACTCTTAGTGCCTTAGAATGCTGATATTTTGTAGATTTACCTTTCTGGGGTATATTGTGTGAAGATACTTGCCTATGATAAACAAACCATGTCCACGTCAGGATGTTCCATGTCATTCCGTTTCAACAGGAGCCATTAAAAGCTCCATTAAGCTCAGCCCATGTACATAATCTAATTTGCTCTGAGGTGGAGATATCACATGCTACAAAGAAATATCCTCATAACAGCATCTGCCATCTTGGTCATTTTCTGTGGTTTTTCTACTTCAGGGAATATTTGCCATGGAAACCACAGGCAGCATAAAACCTGCATTTCTCCAATATATTGAATAATTTAGAAGCTCCTAATTTCTTGAATAAAAATGTGAATTAATTCGAATGAATAAAAACAGAAATTCAGTGACAAATGGAAGGAAAAACCAACATGAGCTTGTCTCAGTAAGGTGTTTGGCTGCCGGAACAGCTTCACTGCGCCCTGGCATAGTTTCTATGAGTCTCTGGAACTCTACTGGAGGCATGGAACACCATTCTTCCAAAAGATATTCCCTCATTTGGTGTTTTGATGATGGTAGTGGAGAATGCTGTCCAACAGGGGAAGAGAACACTCCCATCAGGATAGAAATGTTTCACCATGGGATAAAGGCGATCACTCAGAATAACTTTGAAATGATTTGCAGTGACCCTTCCCTCTAATGGGACAAGTGGACCCAAATCATGCAAGGAATATGCATCCTACAGCATAACAGAGCCTCCAGACCTCTCACTGTAGGGTTTTCTTTTGTATATGTATTTGTATATATACATAAGAAGGGTGATAAATTAAAGGAAAAACCTACAGTGAGGGGGTCTGGAGGCTCTGCTATGCGTTTTTTTAACATTTATAATGATACTGCAGTATCATCAATTATGCAGTAAATCAATAATGAAAGTGCAGATAAACTGAAAAAATCATGAATCATAAAATGAAAAAATCATACTGTGAACATTTAGTCTTCCAATAATACGCAGTTAATATAATATTATAACATCATTCACAGACACACTAGCTTTCGCAATGTCATTAATGATTTTCAGTGCTCAAGTTCCCATGTACTGTTTGATACCAGTGCAACTGGTATAGGTAGACATCCCAAAAACATTATTTTGTATACTCAAACAAAATCATAAAAAATGTCCCTCCCCCAGTTTTAGTCAACATGAGAAACAGCTCAGTCCCCCTAACATGTTAATGCATGCCCTTGGGATCCAACAGCTGTCTCCTTGTGCGTCAACCACCACAACTGACATAATTAAAACTTCAAAGGAAACTTACAGCGGGTAGACCCACAGACCATAGATTTAGAATTTTCTACACTTACCTGGAACCTGTAGAAGGTCCCATCGTCCTTTAGCATGAGAACATGGTCCGAAATTGGAAAGAAGTAGCCATGGGCTGCCATTAAGGTTCCGAGATGAAGGGCTTCAACTGTAATACAAAATCATGTTTCATTTTTCCTTTTTGTACATCTCATCTGTTGTTTTTGCAATACAGTTATGACTGGGCAACTACCTCAGTGAGCTTAGCAGAAAGGAAGGTATGGGGGTAAAGGGTAGGGTTAGTTGCACACTGAAAAGAAGACATAAAAAAAGCACAACAATTCATCTGTTGAGTCTTGATCAGGTAACCTTAAATATAAAATTCCAATATTATACACATAATTTCATTATACACCATTTTCACGCATACTTCTCTACAGAGTGCCCTCGGCACCCCTGTGCACAAAGCTTTTCAGACACCAATAGACTACCTAAGCGATAACACAACTGTTTGAAAATGAATGCTATCCGGTGCAGGATTCTTCAGGACACACGGTAGGATTCGGTGTTTCTGACCTTCTCTGTGATGAACTGTCAACAAAAGGAAGGCCAGAGCAGGCTTGGAGGCTTAGTGTGCCTGTAATAAATGATGAAGTGTGACATCTGTTTTATTTTCACCACTGTTCGCTCTGCACATTTCCACAGGACTGCTATTACATGGAAATGGACATAAATCTGTCCTTGGGGATGACTGTCATGGGTAAAGAATGCATTTGAGTACCAGTGATCACAATCTATGCATGACAAGCGCAGTAATGTACCTTTTCCACATGTAAACATTTGCGTGCATGTGGAAAGCCTGAGGTCTGTGACTGTTCAGGTTTACGTGCCTGTTACTCCAAGTGCGTGAGGGACTGGGAAGTGGTGAGCCAAACCACCAATAAATTTAACACTGGTATTTAAAAAAAAAAAAAACCCAGATCAAGAAAATATTCCCAGAGCAGCAGGACACTTCCACTGCAACTGTCTGAACGAACGCATTTAATAAGGACTCCTACGTGACTGAGTGTCCTACATTTCAGTAGCAGCACTTTCTCAGGCACTCTGTCTGTCCAATGTTTTGCGTTTTGCCCTTGCCATACAGTTTCAAGCACATAGCTTACAAGGAGATCAGCAACAAGAACAATCTTTCTAATGTTCTTGAAAAACAAGTTACTTTTACATTTTTCTAAACTGCCAGTGGATAAGAATAATTAAGATTGCAACTTACATTAAGGTTTTTTTTTGATTTTTTTAAGCTGGGATAATTTTGTACCACACTGTATTTTAAATAAAAGGGGAGATGTAAATAAGATGCACACAGCATCTGCATTTAATGAAGACAAATACACCTTCGCAATACTGATCAGTCAAGTTACCGAGGTCACTGAATCATTGCATTTTTAAAGGTTTACTTAGTTATGTCTCCTCTGGTTTCTGGTAGGAGTTTGATTTTGAAAACAAAACACTGAAGGAACATTTGTAAAATTTACTTTAGTAAATTATGTCTACACTGACATCTTCGATAATACCATTGGATCAGAAGTATTCTGATAAGATAGGGAGATGATCAGCCTAACTACGTGACCTCTTCTCATGACCAGAAGACAGATTACAGAAACAAGGGACTTGCAAAGAGTTTGTTGCTTAACCTAGAAAGCATTATTGTCCATGTAATCAATGAACTGGAAGTTGCAGGGGCCGACATGTAAAACATGTAAAAATCATTATAAGCCGTGTGCTACAGCACACCTAACTGCATACTTCTAAGCTGACCACAGCTACAGTATAGTGGCAGCGAATTCAATTTGATTACATCCTAAATGTCTTCAGACATTAATGATGGCAAAGTCCCACTAAGCAGGGAAAAGGTAAGGCGAAGTGAGTAGGCAATAAGTGGGAGTGGAGTTCCTGAGCATGCGGATGGAGAGGCTGTGGAAGGGACGTGCAAAATCGGTTTTCACTGCACTACAAAGAGTTAGCCAAAATGTGTGGGCCCAAACCCCATCATATACATGTTTTATGTCTGTTTACTTCAACTACAGCAGCTGGAAACCAAAAGCCTGGAGCATGCATTTTTTCCACCAAGGTCAGCCCAAAAAAACATAAGGATGAATGGAGAATGGGGAACAGAGAAAACCAGCATCACCTGGTGGCTAATTCGTCAGCTGCCACTGAAACCAGTGACAGGGCAGATGGCATGGTAAGATCGTTGTCTTTCCTATCTGAGACATTAAGCTCCATTAAACTCCCGGTAAATGCCTTCGATTTCTGATTTCTCAGCTGGGTGAAGTTTCCGGGCTCTTAGAATATCCTGGTCTCCTCCATTGCTGCTCAGACAGAGTGGTACGTCTTCATCTCCTTCCTGGTCACCGTTGCACGCCGCCGCCCTTGCACACATGTCCACATGACCGAATGATTTAATGACGGGAGCGCGTGAGTGACGGCCGTCCTTTCTCCGGAGAGGCAAAAGAAGGACGGCCGGGGATAAAGCACAGCGATGAGCTGAAGACAGAGAGAGGGAGCTGACGACTCATCTGTCTAGCGGCTGAATTCGGGAATATAACTACTATACAGTTATATTCTAACCCCGAGGTGACATAATACTGCTGCTGACATTGCTTGACATTTAGTGCAACAATATTTTGATCTGTTTTTAACATTTAACATATTTAGCGTTGTCATAGCGCTGTCATCTCTAACATTAATCCACAGAGAAAACAATTTTCAGAAGAATGAAATTAATGTCAATCAAACATTACCTTACCATTTTGCCTGTCAATGTTGAATGTGAAATGCCTAATTTATAAATTATAAATTATAATTATAATGAATTATACCTAACTAAATACCTAATGTTTTAATATTTCGTTTCTGAATAATTATTAAGGCAAAGATTACAATGTTAAAATGCTATGACTCATAGAGCCACCCTTCAATTGGCGTACAGTGGTGGTACAGGAGTAGTAAAAAATGTATGGAATTACTGGCATCATTTACAAAAAGCAGCAATCCTCGGCACCTGCCTGACTCTCGAGACGACGAGGGATGTCGGTGTCGCTGGCAGCAGAGAATAGAATCCCACAGTGAAGGGACTCTTTGGGCTGACAATCTTCAAACAAAAGGGCCTGAATGGAGAGGTTTGCCCTTCTGTCCACCACTGTGAGACAGGGAGCAGTGGGCCGGGGAGAGTGCTCCTGACAGGGACAGGCTCCCCGCTCAAAAGGAGTGCTCACAGCTGGAGGGGGAAGCAGTGTCCTTTCAGCCTGCTTTGAACTGTCTCCGATCCTGTGTCTCCTCGTTTCCACAATAAACCCATAGCTCTGTGTGAGTGTGTGAGTGTGTGTGTGCGTGTGCGTGTGCGTGTGCGTGTGCGTGTGCGTGTGCGTGTGTGTGTGTGTGTGTGTGTGTGTGTGTGTGTGTGTGCGTGCGTGTGAGTGTGTGAGTGTGTGTGCATGTGTGTGTGTGTGTGAGTGTGTGCGTGTGTGTGTGTGTTAGTGTATTTGGGAGAGGGCACATAGGGGACCACACTCTTAATTGGGGTGATCCTTAACTTTGTCTTAAGTTTATTAGTCTGCTGTATTTCCCTTGTACAGTATGTACAATTTACCAAAACAAATATGCAAAGGACAATGGAAACTGGTAGTAAATACAAGAATTAAGGTTTCCTGCAAAAAATGGGGGGCCAGAATTCACTTTCTTCTGGCATTCAAATTAGGATGCCATGTCATGACTACTGTATTAAGTCAATCGTCAATCACAACAAATACATTTTGATATAGTTGACATTTCATTTGATAAAGAATTGAGACAATATTTCCAGTTGTGAGTTGCAATGACAGATGACATCAGGTACCATTAAAAATACAAAGTACTAGTTGTGCAAAACACGGCATGTTGCATAAGCTCTGATGTTGTCTTGTGTCATAACATTTACTGATATATGCTTTATAATATTATTACACAAGCAGTCATGAACTG
This sequence comes from Hiodon alosoides, assembly GCA_025775065.1. NCBI lineage: Eukaryota > Metazoa > Chordata > Actinopteri > Hiodontiformes > Hiodontidae > Hiodon > Hiodon alosoides. Next base: position 12,877 of record JAOYSI010057769.1, read on the forward strand.
TTATATCATGGTTTTGAAACTGATACGTAATCTTTATGACAGAGGGTTCAAGTAAAGTGTTACCAAAAGACATTCTTGCAAATAGCATATTTAATATAAAAATAAAAACTAAACATCCCAAGTTTTCAGTAATATCACTTCGACAAATAGTATTTTTGTAATTTTATTGCAAATATATTTCCAGTGTGCTTTTGTTTCAAAATGAAGAAAACATGCATTTTAAAAGAATATACTGAGATAATAAGCATTAGAGAAAGTATTTGTGTATACCTTGGTCTTCAATGTCTAGGTGTTTGATCATCCACTGTACAATGTCAGAACCTAAAACAGAGGAGAGCACTTTAAATATCAGAATGATAACCACCCAGTTATGCAGTTATACACTTAGCTTTCAGTCATTTGAAACTATCGACCTTTATCTGTTAATTCATCCTCTAAATTGAGGCCATAAACCAGAGGCACTCAAGTGTCCACATGTTTTCCAGCTGCCTCTCAATTAGCATCTAAATCACACCTGGAATCCCAAAATGAGATTATTTCTAATTCAAATAATGATTTAAATGAAACAATAGGGAGGCGAGTTGGAATGAAGCGCGCAGGTACTGGTAACTGTGTGGACCAGGATGGACTATCCTTGCAAATACCTCATCCCAATAAAGATAATGATACTCCCATAAGTGCTATTTACTTATTCAGTGATCTATTATATATCATTCATAGCCGTGACTGTCCTGTCAGTAGAAAAGTCTGAAAACAAACAGATTACTCTGTAATAAGACAAAGCTATTTCATCCAAACAAGCAAGAAAAATATTGTTTAACGTAACATGGTTGACAAATAATTGTATTTACATGAATAAAGCTGCACTGCGGAAACACAACAGATTGTGTAACATGGGAAAAGAAGCACCAGGTTCTCCCCGAGGCAAACGGCAATAGCAGATACAAAATTCAAGGCTCATCCCATTGGAGCAGGGAGTTTCCAAGTCTTCAGCTCCCTGCCACCCATGTGCTTTCACAGCGTGAGTCAGTACCAGTCACCTAGGTGCCTTCACGGGATGAGTCAGTACCTGCCACCCAGGTCCATTCACAGCGTGAGTCAGTACCTGCCACCCAGGTCCATTCACAGCGTGAGTCAGTACCAGTCACCCAGGTGCCTTCCCAGGATGAGTCAGTACCTGCCACCCAGGTCCCATCACAGCGTGAATCAGTACTGGCCATTCACATAAAAATAAAGAATAAAACTAGCACTCAGAAACCATCGCTTCCCATCTTCCAGATGTATGGGCAGAGCTGAAGCAAGCAGCAGGCGAGCCACAGGGATCCTGGCTCACATGCAGCTGGACCAAGTTCTTAAGTCTTACTGATCCCCCCCACCCCATTCCCACCCACCCTCACCCCCCATTTCTTTCTGAAGATTAGCCACCTCTCTGGAAGGCTGCTGCCAAATAGATGGATTAAAAGCAGATTCTGGAGGCCTGTTAAAATATGCCTCCAGAATAGAGTTATTTGTGTATACTAACTTGAAAACGGTCACAGATTAACATCATCGATATACCAGGAATTCTTTCCTTCTGTGACCCACTTTCAGCATAGCCTGCAAACAGTGAAACTTTATTTCTACATCGCATGGAAAGATAAGCATTTTTCTAATGTTTATAAGCAATAATCATAATATTTCACATAAGACTGATGCTGAGCTGTATAACATAATTTTGTAGGAGAAGTTACGTAAACCTCTAGTTTGACAAAAATATGGCGTTATTAAGATAATGTTGGCTCAGATTTAAGTGCATTAAAATGCACCACTCCACTAATTAGCAAAGCCCTGAGGTGTCTATTTCAATTACACATCCCTACAGTAATCTTCCATTTGCACGGAAAGAGTGTTATGATCAGGAATGGGAAAGAATTATACCCTAACTCATGGTTGCACCTGCCAGATTGTAGGGTTTTGTACATCTCATTTTCAATGCCAGATGATACACAGTCCCTCTAAATCACAGCAAACAAATATCCTCAAAATCCTTCTTTAGAAACAGGAGTCTTGGATTGAAATCGTTAGTACCTTTTAAAAGTTAGTGTATCCTAGAAAATATGACCACAGATAAAATGATTTTGTTTCGAGTGTACTTGGACAGTTCTAAACAGAGCACTTGAAAACCAGGGCATACCGGGGAGGTGTTAAATTATACTGAAACACACAGTGCTACGGGGGCGCTCACATTGCTATTACCATCATGGCATTTATTGCTACCATTATTAGCAACCCCAACAGACAACCTTACAGAAATCTCATTGACACATATAAGATTTTTTAATGTACAACAAAAATAAACATCAGTACCAGGACATTTTTCTAATTACAAAATGAAACACACCTTGACCATTAAAAGACCAGAAAAACTTTGTTATGGCGATCATTCATTATTGGAACGGTTGTTTTAAATGCCATATATAGGCAGTAGGCAGGGAGAGAGTAAATAAATATGGATTTGAAGGTCTGTGGTTGGACCTGATAGGGTCTTCATTACCATGGCCTCTGCATTAGTCTACATCATGTAAATAAAAAAATAAAAACACTTTATTTAATTCAGATACATTTTTCCTGTCCTTGTGCTCTTCCATTCACATAGCTCATGTTTACACACCATGTTTTTACTGAGCAAACAGAGATATGGGGCACATTCTGCATTGAGAATAGTAGAAATCCATGTGACATTAAGCACAGTTGTTGTGAATTATGTTCAGTCGTTTATGCTGATGCTTCTTCCTTTCACTAATCAATATAGCCCTTATAGCACTACACTTGCATAAGCTTAACCTTGGTGTCAGACAGCTGGGACAGTTCATTACAGCCTTGCTAGACTTCGATTTCAGCACCCCAGACAGCTCTCACAACTGTACGGAAGTATAATAACACTAGCTGGGGATAAGACAAGGCTATCATCAGGCCAGAATCTGTGAGATTAACTGACAGCACTGGCTTAATGATAACAAATCCAAAAGCAAAACCCAGACAGCTTGTGGAAACAGTACATAGTCATTCCTAAACAGAATATGTGAGTAATTTGGACACTTAAAAATAAGCCCTTTTTCATTTCCGCTTGCTTAAAATCAGATCAGCACATTTTCATGAGGCATAAAATGTGCATTTGGTCTGGCGTTACTCCAAATTGATGTGTCAACAAAATTTTAATCATTAACATAAGCCAAAACATGAAGTAATTGTATGTGGTTGTGCTCTATAAAACATTGTCGAGCTGCCTCATTTATTCAACTATGTAATACATTTCATACATTTTGTGATTGAGGATAAAACAAGCTTCCTAAAAGTAGAGGAACAGTCTGTGGATATTTTTGTATATTAGAGGCTTTCCTAGGGTACTGATGATGATGAGAACAAACAAGGTAAATAACCAAGGTTCGATTTCTGGCTGAAGTTGGACCCGAAAACCATTTAATTAAAACCTAGAAAACCAATCTGGAGCAAATAGCACTGTTATATGATAAACAAAACTATTTGGTAGTCATAAAAGGAAGGATGGTGATAGTGTTACGCTATTAATTGTGCTGAATGCAACATCTATACTATGTTTAACTATGTTTGCTCCTAATAATTTAATAATGCTATTGTTCTCATCTAATAACTTATTATAGAGGTGTGCGGACAAGTGATCTGATTTCTCATGGAGAAAGCATATGAGAACACCAATGTGTTAGGTGTGTTCTATATGAGCGTGAAGTATCATCCTCTTTGGGGAAATGGTTATTTTGTTTGCAATTTTTTTTTACCTCAGCCCACAGAACTCAGATATAAAATGTTAATGAAGGCAATTCTTTAGAAGTTATTGAGTCTGATCGATTTTTTCTCTCTAGAAATAACTACAAATTGCTCCCAATTTGGTCTGATAGGTGGCTGTACTTCTCACAGCTGTCAATAGGATGCACAAACTGATCCACCAGGATCATCATCGGTATGATCTATCAGTCTGTTCAAAATCTCCTGACTCTCTCTACCTGTTTTTTAACCATGCATACAGTGAGGCCCTATTACTGCTAATTCGGAGATTAACCAATGGCCAAATGTCTTCAGAGAGATCTGTCTTTTTTTATTTTTCTGTCCCATTTGTGCAAATACTTAAGATCCATGTTGGAAAGTGTCCAATGTTTCTTGAAAAGTCCTTCTCAATTTGAGCCTCAATTTCAATATTTGCAACACAGAACATTTTTTTTAACTATTTGAGGAACTCTGTTGAGGCAGCCAGAGATATGTTGATTGGATACAGGTATAGAACACCTTGCTGCCCTTTCCCTACTTTTTTCATGTAAAACTTTTTCACAGTTGTGTATTTTTTTTATAATTACTCATTTTGGTCAGGTAGGCCGTAATTGCCCTCTCTACCCTCCCTACCCTAACTACCCTGACTACCCTTCCTACTCTCTCTTACCATCCCTACCCTGACTACCCTCCCTACTCTCTCTTACCCTTCCTACCCTGACTACCCTCCCTACTCTCTCTTACCCTTCCTACCCTGACTACCCTGCCTTCCCTGACTGGTCTCCATACCCCGAATGGCCTCACCTGCTTCTTCTGCGCAGTTTTAAATAATCGTTTTATATCTCTTTTTTAGTCAGCAAGCCATTTTAGTTTTCTGTTCAGACTCGAATAAATAATACTATTGGGATTGTGGATCATGCTCTGCTGATATTTAATAAAGTGGTCCCTGAAACACACACAGGCACGCAGAAATTGCCTTTTTGCCTTTTAAAATCCTTTTTGCTTTATGATGAGGACATTATTCCAGCTGTGTCTGCTCAGATAGAATTTAATAATGGAAAAGAGGCTCTACCTCTCTAACTCTCAGTATATGCATATGCGGAAAATATCCTAGCTCAGCCAGTTTTCCTGTTGAATTCTACAACAGGAATTCTATAATACATTTCCTTGTAGATTTCAATAATAATCCAAAAACATGTGATGTCCCTCTGAACCCAACCTTGCCGGTTTTAAATATTATGTTTCTCTCCATCATCTCAGTTGGCTGAGAAAATGTTAAAGGCCATGAATAATTCCCTCCCATTTCTCACTGTAGACATTAAAGTTTTCTCTCTCTTCATCTGGAATATGCAATCTGGAACAACATAGAATTCAATTTAACCATTTACAGAATTCCACCTCCCCAGAGAGGTGAGAGAGAGAGCAGAGCTTATCCTTTATAAACAGAGAATTCTGTGTTGGTGTATATGGTCTTATTCATTCATTGTTTCTGTTATTTTGGGGTTATCGTCTTAATGAAATCTTTGTTTGCTTTGGCAATGCAGGACATGTCCTGTCATACTAATAAAGCACATTTGAATTAGAATTAGAATTTGTGGCCACCACTATACTGACAATGTATTATTATGTTCAAATAGTAAATATTTGAAGTGGAACTGCAGTATGCTTTTCTAGTTTTAAATATGATTATGTAAGCTATTATATTACATAACTTATTAAGTAGCAGCCTGAGCTTTATTAACAGAGATTATCAAATAGAACTGGAGTGTGATGATGGCACCAAACAAACTATTTTTTAATGTTCTTAAAAGTATGTCATAAATTTAGCTAATTTAGCATATTGAGGTTCCCAGAAGTATTTTCCCAGGAAATTTTGAATGTTTCATGATAACTGGATGAGCAGATTGTATTAGCAGTCGCTAGCCAAGTTGTTTAAGTCTTCGTCTTTCAGAGGGACTTTCTGATGAAGCAGTGGGCAATGTAGTAAATGGTTGACTTGCCATACATACGCAAATATGTTTAATTAAATCTTTTTCTTATCAGACATTGTTTGTGTCTATTTTAAGCAATATTTGAACAGCAAAGGGAAAAATGGTGTTGTGAGGGTATATGATATGTATTTTAAGACCAAAGCAGCATACTCAATCCATCTACTTAAAATCGCCATCCAGACTTTACTTCTAAATTACAAACTTGAGCATAACCTTGACTAAAACCAGGCTGCACTGTTGCTAGCTCTGTGTGGTGCTAGCTAGGCAGGTGGTGATGATAACTGGGTGTCCTAGTTCCCTGTGGCCCTCCCTGCTGTCCTCAAACTTTCTAGTTGCCGTGGAAATTATAAACAAAGGGCACTTGTTTTAAACCACAAGGCTGCTGAGCAACATATACGCTATACAGAAGAGAAATTAAGGTTTTTTATTTTTTATTTTGTTTTGTTTTTCTTTCGCCCTGACAAATACAAAATAATAATTAAGACAAACATTGACAAGGACAGTGTGTTACTGGGAGCACTCACTAACTTAATTTTTCTTTCATTGTTCATCATTGTTCACATCACCCACTTTTTGAATCAGTCCGTTGTTTTCATGACAGATTTCCTTTCAGTGAAGAGACGGTTGATTAATAAATTAAATATGAGAGCTGGGTCCCTTGAAGATGAGGGGGCTGTTCTGGGGTAATGTAAGCAGAGCCTGACATAGTGACCAGTCTCCTGCCTGGGCTCATTTGTTTAGTTTTTGTTTAGTTAGGTTAGAGACAACAGCAAGATTGACCTAATCGTAATGATGCACTCCCCACTCTGCAAGCCATGACTGGTCCCTGTGCTGGTCCCTGTGCTGGTCCCTGTGCTGGTCCCTGGCGCATGAACACCACAGAGGATGATTACCCCTTCATTGTGGAGCTCAATGTGATCCATCAATATGTTCAGGCCTCGGGGGCCACTATTCTGCCTCCCTCTGATAGGCCCTTCCAAGCCCCTGCTGTCAAACCAGAGGTAGGCCTCCACTGACCCCTGCCTAGGCTGGTGATGGTTTGGCTCCTCCCACTGACCGCTTCACATGGAGCCAGGTGTACAGCTCTTAAAGTGAGGGGGTGTACCAATACATAGCGCCCCCCTGACCAGTGACAGGAGGGAGGGTCGCCTCCTCACCCACAGACCACCACATCCAATCTACCCAGATTGCTTTAATTATTTCGAGAGTCCAAAGGCAATGATGCATTTTTTTGATGGTAAAGAAGACTGGGACACTTTCATCATTCCATTCAAGCGGGTAGAGTGTAAGTCCTACTGGGATGCAGGATAGGCTGCACAAATCTTTGTGCAATCAGATATGTGTGGTCACTCCCAGAACGTATCAGGGAAGATTATGATCTGCTGGTTTCCCATCTCCATGCCTGGTTTGGGCTTAACGAGCTGCCTACCACTGTGTGATGGCGTCTGGGGGAACTCAGTGAAAAGGAATCCCCTGCTGAGTTTACTAAAGAAGTAAACCTCATTGGCCTGGCCACCTGGAGGTGGACTGACCATACTAACTAGCTTGCCACCGATGAATTCCTTAAAGGGTTAAATAACCAGAAGGTTGCTTATGAAGTGATGAATTAGACCCATCTGCCAGTAGCCTACCGTGTCTAGGCACCCACATTTGCTAGCCAAGAACAGTTTGCTGCTCTGATGGTGAAAGTGGACCAGATCCATATGGATCTAAAGCGACTGTCCCAACCGGTTAGTGTTAACAAGCTCCATTGGTGCCCTGGACCCCCTCTTGGAAAGGGGGAGGAGGAATTACTAGCAGACCAGTCAGAAAAGGGTAACATTCAGGTGTCCTAGCCCCAACCGAGCTGCGAGAGCTGGAGAGGAGAGCCACATTCAGATGAATTGCTCAAGGTCCACAAGCACAATCTAAAGCACCAACCATCAGCACAATCAGAGAACGCAAAGAAAAGGTCCCAACCCTCTGTATAGGAAGAACTTTGAGTCTCCAGATACCTGTAAAAATCAAAAGCGTCACAGTCAATGCCGTAGTTGACACAGGTGCTGTGGCAACGGTGATATCTCAGGAGACTTACCAACATTTGCACACATAGGATGAAGCCTCTCTATCAAAAGTAACTGTGCGAAATGCAGAATCAGGGAAAGAGATGCCAGCCATTAGTAGAGTGAAGGTCACCAAAAAAAAATGGACTGGAATGTGTACGTCACCTCCATCCACAATGCAATTCTCCATTGTCTAGAATTTCTTCAGGCGACCAATGATTTTGTGTACACAAGACAAACGACAAAGAAAAAAGGGACTCAGTCCAACACTACAGCCCCCGTGGAAGGTACCATCCCTCATTAGTTCATGCCTGGGGCCGGTACTGTATGAGGTTAGCGACTTACGTGGGAAGAATGCACCATGACCTCCTCTCACCATACACCGGGGAGGTTATCCCAGGAAGGATAAAAAGACTCAGGTACCAGGTGATTGGAATCGCCCTGAGGTGCTAGGTCCAAGCATTGGACTTCACCAAGCTTCCCTTAACAGGTAAAAGTAATGGTGAGGCAAGACCACTTACCGTAAGGAAAAAGCCTCGCCAGGCTCATCGTCATGTCAGCTGTATTGCTAAACTTAAACATAAAATAAAAAATACCAAAACCCAGATTTAAGTTGTCGCAAGGCTATTTACCCAGGCCTACATCCAGGAAGGATAACCGGAGGTGAAGTACAGGAGCAATGTTAGCCTCTTCCTAACATTGTACTTCCATCAGAACTCAATGATTACCTCAGCAGCTAACAACACAGCTGGCTGTTTACGTTAAGACTAAAGCACAATAATATATTTTGCTAAACTACACAAAGCACTAACTGTTCATAGCTATTTTTTTTTCTAAATTAATTCAGAATATAATGAATATATTAACTCAGAATAAAGAATACACTATATTAAAGCAATCATAAAGATATGATCATTATTTCCTTGGATGTTTCCTTGTGCAGTAGCACAATCAGTGCACCTGTTGTATGAATGAATCTGAATGAAAATGAATGCCTGTCTACCTGCTGAATCAGCTGTCCCCTCCTGCCACTGAAAGCACCCATCTCGATCTCGTAATGTGACTGTCATCCACTTTCCTTCATGCAACTGTTAGCATACATCACAATCTTATTGATGTTTTTTACTTTATATAAGTAGACCTGGAATGTCAACCTTTTCAACACATTTGGTATAAGTTGCATAATAAATAAATAGCCTTACCAGAAAAAACACTTGGGATCTTGGATAAAAAACTTTTCACTGTTCGGATAGGAATTCCATTTTTTTCATCTTGCATGCGTGCTATTATATCTTCCATCTAATAAGACAAAGAGAGAAAATAAACTTTTCACTGAGTTGATAGGAATATCAGGAATAGGAATAGGAACATGTTTTCATCTTGCATGCGTGCTGTTACATTTTTCATCAAATAAGACAGAGAGAAAAGATAAGAGAGAAAAGATGGTAAGTTGCTGCTTTAGGGCCAATATATTAATTTCATTTAGTCACTGAAAACCATTGAAATAAAGAGGTCAGCTAAAAATACAGAGGAGTCCTTAAACAATGTAAATGTCCTACCTTTCCTCTAGAACTGTCTCGTCTCCATGAACAGGGTGGTGTACTGGCCAGTATAACACATTATACACAGTATACTGGACTCAAGTAGAGCTACTCTAGCTCAAATAAGTAGCACACGTTTATTATTGGACTCATTTTATTTATCATCAACAGAAATAATTTATCTTTATTCATATGTTAAAATCCACAGAAAAGCAGTCTAGTCTTCTGAGCCCATTGCTGTTATTGGTCTATTTTTCTATCCGACTATGCAGAGGTGATTTGAAAGCAGCAATATTTTTTGCAAAAATGTTGTACATGTCATGGATTGAAAACTTAGAACACCAATCATCGTGTGTCATTACTGACTTGAAGAGGCCATAGATAGCCTGTAAAATGGTAGGCATTGCAAATTTGAATTTCTAATGGAGCAGCCAGAAAAATGCAGATGAAGAGCTGATGAAGCAGACACTCTTGGAGGAGCAACCAGGTTGCATTGTGTCACACATAAAGCTCTACTGCAGACTCAGAAACCTGAAGGTTGCTAATGTTACCAAAATTACATTAAACTGATTAATGGCTCTGTGGCGAGCATGTGGATTATTATATTCAATCAGAAGCACTTCTGAGAATGCAATCTCAGGATAGTAGCAGGAGAGCAATATATTACTTTTAGAACCTACCCATGGATGACAAAACCACAAATCCAAATAAACAAAACATACCATTAGGCTCCTCCAACCTCTGTGAATTCGAATAAGCACAAGCAAACACCTTGAATTAAAATCACTTTTAATATTGAATTTACTGAAACAAAACTGAAACAAACCAAGTGAAGTAATTAGAGTTCCTCAATTTAAAGCCTACTTTGCAAAACACCAATGACATATTTTGTGTGGAACAGCGAGAGGCCGGCGGGAACTTCCAAACCGAGGACAGCCGCCCTCTTTTGGTAAAGCACCACAGACAGGAGCACACCAGCTCCAGGCAGCACCATGGCCAGAGCCCACTCCTCATTGCCTCCTCATAAAGTAAACCCATGTCCATAACCACAGCTCTCTCCCTCTAGAACCTAATCGTACAACGAACAGGAGGAGCAGACAGCTTTTGAGTCCAACAGGACGCAGAAAAATGCTATTCGAAATACATAGAACAAATCGTTTATTAAAAATTGCAAAAAATGCAGCAGTGAAAAAAAGCTGATTTTCTTGCATAGAGAGCATACATCACATCACATATTTATCATTATAATAATTGCTTCCGCTAAGGCTGTAGCAAAAAAATAATTGAACTAAAGTGCCTTGTGGACAATGTGGCTGAGCATCTTCAATGCTTTCTGAAAAATGCCCAGTCATCAACATGAACAATTGTGTTTCTCAAACAGATCTAAAAAGGCACTAAAGCGCTTTTTAAAGGCTAGCCAATTAGCTTTTCAAAATACCAGCTCCAAACCACAGCAGACAGCAGATAGCTCAAAAAAAAATTTAAACAGCATTGCTGGCAGGAATAAGCTATATGACAACACAGCGAAGGTGTCAGTCAAATCTATTACCACCCAATTGCTAATCACAGGTTCAATGTTTAAAGCGACAACCAGTCAGCTGGGAAGCACCTAACAACCACTAACAAACTGACATACCTCAGACTAGGGCTGGGACCAAATCCAAACTTCTGCAATCCGGTAATTGCACTTTACATGATTGTATTTTATAGCATTCTGATTGATTAGGAAAAATATGATGCTTACAAACTAATAAAGCTAATAAAGCTAACAGCTATGTAAAGTGCAATTAGCTTGTTGCTAAAGTTTGGTGCCTAGGTCAGTCTAAGGAGAGAACTTCAAAGAGATTAAGCAGAAGAGAGAAGCTGAAGGATAAGATCATTTTGAGAAGGCAGAAATTTTTTGGTACATTTTGTATGTTCTATTAGACTGAAATTGCTATGGTATTTCCCTGAAAGAGTTCTGTTAGAGTCCAGTGAGTTTAAAAAGTTATGTCTACTGTAACTTGTCTACTATCATGCCATTATGTCTGTCCAGGTAATTACAGACAGCATCGATGATGATGAGATCAGGGCTCTGTGGAGACCATACTATCTGTGGCAGAATTTGAATATTTGGAGATCTAAAAAAATATTTTTTCTACTGACACACTAGTGCAGAAGACAAAAAATAAACTTGAAAGACTACATTTGTGTAAAAAGGCTAGGGTGCCTAAGACTTTTGCACAGTTCTGTATATA
>JAOYSI010057780.1:0-15747 GCA_025775065.1 Hiodon alosoides
GAAAGTTCACCTACAGGTCAGAAAGTCCACCAACATGTCAGAAAGTTCACCTACATGCCAGAAAGTTCACCTACATGCCAGAAAGTTCACCTACAGGTCAGAGTGTTAAGTTAAGTGATGGTGACCATGCCAAATCAAAGGGAGCTCTGGCTTTGTGTTCCATTCCCTCTCACTCCTTACGTCACAGTCCTGAATGTCCTCCATGGCGAGAAGATCATTGCCATGGCGCAGTTGGAACTGGACTACCTCCAGTGCAGCCTGAATCTCAGCCCTGGCGAGACTGTGTTTGGCCCCACACTGCCTCACCATGTCCTGCAGCAAAAGGTTATATTTGCTGATCCTCTGCACCGGCTTCAGCAGGTAGGATGCCAGGTTCATCTTGTCTCCCAACTGGTGTTGCTTCTGCTGGGCTCATAACAACAACAAAAACACGAAGATATGGTGTAGTGTGCTGGTGGCAGCTGCTGGTGTGGTGGTTAAGGCCACTGGTTTCCAGTTCAAGTCCCACTCCAGCTGTTGTATCCTCGAGCTTATTTACTTGATGTTACAAGATATATACTTCAGCAAATATCCAGCTGTGGATGTAAGTGGATTGATGGAGCTATTGTGAGTGGCTTTGGATAAAAGTGTCTGGTAAGCAACTAAATTGTAAACCATGGTTTTTATTTATTTAAGTTAAAATAAAAATTCCATTTGTGTTGGTATTTAGTGACTGGTTTTTTCGAATTGAAAGGGCCAACGATCCTGGGTGCGAGATCTCCCATAGTGGGAAGCAGTTAAAAAATTAATTCTGATTGTGGACGAAAATATAGTCAGCGATCACATGGAAATTCTCAAACTGAAATTATGTTTATGAAATTGTGATTCTGGCTTTTGACCGGGACCTCTATAGATATTCATTTATGTTTTACATTTTAGGTATATGCAGAAATAGACCATAATGCCATTATAAAACACTGGAATCAAAACTAAACTGAATTACTTAAATATAAATACACCACCTCGCCACATATATAGCAAGAGATCCTCACCTTGAAGAATTCATGGCCATGTTGAGTAAGAAGGGAGTCCGACTGGGGTTTGTTCTTACTGTACAATGCATAGAGACCAAGGTTTTCTCTCTAAAGTAGAACACAAAAGAACTTAGTGACAATGACTGCTACACGCTTCCTTCAGCTCGCCAATTTTAGATTTAATTCATAATAACAACAAAGAGTCCTATGTATTGATTCTGAGACTGAGTAAGAGGAGTGCGGTCTTCGTGTTGGGTCTCGGGGTAGGACCTCCTGATCTGGGCACTGACTCTGATCTAAGATGAACCATCACAACAGCCGAACAAGGCAGGAATGTGGCGGTGTTTATTCTGCAGGGCGTTAAGTGTTCCCAGAAAGAGCTATGCCACTCACTTGTCTTAAGAAGCAGCGGCCAACGGCAAAGGGGTCGTTGAAGCATTGCTCCAGTTCTTTAAGGAAGACGTTGCTGTGAAAGTCATGCAGTTTCTCCAGGTTACCAAAGAGGCGTCCGCGCTGACCCCTGAGGTCCTGGGGCACGTCGGCACGCTGGAGCAGGGGGGAGTAGTGATCTATAACATAGCCAAGGGAGCGCACGTACTCTCTCTCCGTCAGTACCAGCTCCTCCACCATCCTGTGGAACCTTACAACGGGGGATTTAACGAGAGGCACAGTGATATCAATAGTAACTATAAGGTTTTTATTTAACTTCATTTTATTATGTTTTTTTTTTACTTTGTGTGGGGTTTGGAAAATAACCGCTGTTATTTTATACACATCTTATTTTAGAGCGAAAGCTTTATACGAGAAGGGAGAGAAGGTTGTACTGACAGAACACAGCGCAGACACAAATGTTGAAATTAATATATTCAGGTGTAAAAAATGACAACTTACATGATGTTTGCAGCATTTTCACCGTGGGACACCGATGTTCTCTGACATCTGTCAACTGTAGCCTTGGCAACAGAAGCCGGGGACTTTGAGCCATTGCTGACGGGACACACCCTGCAGGTGGGCTCAGAGCAGATGTCCTTCTGGGGAATTGGGGACCGTTGGACCTGAGCACACAGGGAAGTGGATGGTACCGGTTCTGGCTGGAGGGAGATGATGCTGGAGTCTTCACTAAGAGACATACCCAGGGCCCGGGGCCATGGGAGACACTCACAGCTGACGGTCTCCACTTGTTCCATGTCTGCCCTGCTGGTCTGTACTCCAACGGGACCATTTGACTTTGGGATTTGATCATTTCCTTCATGTCTGACTTTGGTTTGGAGTGCATTTCTGTCGTCAGTTTGTGTTTTTCTACCTTTGTTAGTGTTATCATTGGGCTTTATATTTGTACTCAAACACGCCACGGTGATATTGTCCATTTGTTTTTCACAGTGAGCTTCGCTTTCTGCCAAAGTATTCTCTGATTTAATTAGCGCTGGTCCATCACAGAACTGAAGGGTGCGGAGTGAGGCCGCCTCCCCTATCACACTGGCCAGAACAGCTGTAGGCTGCCGGGCCTCATTATCAGCCCGTAGTCCCGCCTCTATGAGCTGCCTGACATCTTGGCACATACGCCAGGCTACATTCCACGCTGCCATTGCGCCCGAGTGTTTAAGTGTGCTCTCTGGAGTCCTGACATCCTGAAAGCGCTCTTCAGAAAATTCACCCAGTCTCTCCTGGTACCTTTTCAGTGTGCTGGGAATAGCTGACCGCCCATGCTTTACTTGCTCCAGATACTGTCTACAGTCTTTGGCAAGTAAAGTGGCCTGGAAAAAAAAGACAAAAATGTTTTTATTAGATACGCTCTCAAGGAATTTTATATCTCTGCTTCCATGCTATAAACCAAAGTATGTGTTCCTCCAACTGACCCTTCTACTGAAGTGGTACAGGTCAACCACGGTCCCCATCTCAGCATGAAATTGCTCTGCTCGTGACATGAAGTTGTTCACGCTTGACTTGAAAGTGTGCACCTTGGTCTGAAACGCATCAGCCTCTGGGTGAGAAGACCCCTGAACCCTGCCTGCTGCCTTTATCAGCAACGTTGCCTGGAATTTCTGCTCCTGAAGAGAACCACAGAGAAAAATTCTACCACCACACCCTCACTGAAAGATCTCTTCTCTTTTTAACTAAATTATATACCATCCAAGAAAGCCGTAAAATCTGAAATTATAAATTAGAGAATGATCAATAACGAAATATTTGACACTGATAATCGAATGAGCAACAGGACCTACATTGGCCAGAGCCAGGAAAGATTTGAAGTTTTCAAACGTCTCCTCCACTCTCTCTAGACTATCTTCAACAGACTTAGCTTCCATCAAGCGCTGTTCACCTTCTACAATGAACCACTCCCAGATCTGCAGAGGAACAGGGGTAATAAACCAGTACTTAAGACGCATTCTTACTGGGAGGTGTGACAGGGAACTGGCAACCCATACAGAGAAGGCTGTCAATGTCTTTAAAACATTAAATTATTACCTTTTTAAATCTACCTTCCAGGTCCCTGAGTTTGAAAAGGAAGTTGAGACGCTGTGTGGACTGGTTGGATTTCATCACTATCCTGTGAACCCACTCCTCCACCTGGTTATATTGGCGGGTCACAGTGTCCAAGGCATCACTGTCGTGAGAGTGAAGGTTAGCCACGATGGAGTTCGTAAGTGTTCAGTCTATCCATGTCTAACCCATGTCCTAACCCAATCTGTAAATACGTTTCAGATTTCAAAATATTATTTATATGTCAATTGGTACAGGCAACCATGGTGAATATCCTCTCGATATCCTCTGTGTGTATGTGTGTGTGTGTGTGTGTGCGTGTGTGCGTGTGTGCGTGTGTGTGTGTGTGTGTGTGCGCGTGTGTGTGCGTGCGTGCGTGCGTGTGTGCATGTGCGTGTGCGTGTGTGTTTGTGTGTGTATGTGGGTGTGTGTGTGCGTGTGCAAGTGTGTGTATATATATATATATGTATGAGCTTGCCATGCTCGAACGGTTTCTTTAATGTATGATTTTACATTAGTAAAAAAAACATTTTTTTAAGTTTATTTCTGCATGGGAACTTCCTGTCAGTGCTGTGCTGGTGAGATGGACTGTTTCAAATGAATTGCCTAGCCTAAGGTTAAATCCATGATTGAATAATTACTCAACCTAGGGGCTGTCTAAGATTTATGACTTGCGTGCAAGAACCAGGGGATGCTACGTGCTATAGAACTAGGGGTAGCTACATGCTATAGAACTAGGGGTAGCTACATGCTATAGAACTAGGGGATGCTACGTGCTATAGAACCAGGGGTAGCTACATGCTATAGAACTAGGGGTAGCTACGTGCTATAGAACTAGGGGTAGCTACTTGCTATAGAACTAGGGGATGCTATGTGCTATAGAACTAGGGGATGCTACGTGCTATAGAACTAGGGGTAGCGATGTGCTATAGAACTAGGGGTTGCTACGTGCTATAGAACTAGGGGTAGCTACATGCTATAGAACTAGGGGATGCTATGTGCTATGGAACTAGGGGTAGCTACATGCTATAGAACTAGGGGTAGCTACGTGCTATAGAACTGGGGTAGCTATGTGCTATAGAACTAGGGGTAGCTACATGCTATAGAACTAGGGGATGCTACGTGCTATAGAACTAGGGGTAGCTACATGCTATAGAACTAGGGGATGCTATGTGCTATAGAACTAGGGGATGCTATGTGCTATGGAACTAGGGGTAGCTACATGCTATAGAACTAGGGGTAGCTATGTGCTATAGAACTAGGGGTAGCTATGTGCTATAGAACTAGGGGTAGCTACATGCTATAGAAGTAGGGGATGCTACATGCTATAGAACTAAGGGATGCTATGTGCTATATAACTAGGGGATGCTACGTGCTATAGAACTAGGGGTAGCTACATGCTATAGAACTAGGGGTAGCTACATGCTATAGAACTAGGGGTAGCTATGTGCTATAGAACTAGGGGTAGCGATGTGCTATAGAACTAGGGGTAGCTACGTGCTATAGAACTAGGGGTAGCTATGAGCTGCAGTTGGCATGGCAAATGGTTTCTAAAGAAGTTAGTTATATCCCCTAATCTACATACCCTACAATTTCCGATAAATAAATTATTTCTTCTTTTATCTGCTATAATACGTCATTTACCAGTAGTCCTGAGAGTGAGCGAATCGGAAGTCCTCCTTTCTGAGTCTGGCCAGAGTAGTTCCTCCCTCTCTCTGCAAGGAAACTAACTTGGTGTCCTCCAAGACCTCCTTCATCAGGCTGTTTTGTTCTTGAACACACCGCTGCACATCCTGCTTCAGCAAACAAGATTACTTGCAATCAAATGCTGGACTCTGAAATGTGTCATAGAAAATCAAGAAGAAATCACAGGGCTGTTAATCATTATTTAAGTCCAAACCTGCACTGTATCAGTTTTCTTGGCGTCGTTGAACTTCCCGATGGCCGTTTGAAGTAAATTAGATGTCACCTGAAGGTCCATTACAAAGGGATCTAGTTTCTGTAACACAGCAGTTATCATTTCCATACATTGGTACTTTAAAAGGCTAGTTTTCTTTATGGATCAAGGTTTGTATCTTCTTAACTTAATTTGCTAAATAATACAGAAACGATAACTTTTCTTTTGTGGATGCATGATATGTATTTTAGAAAATTAAATAAACTTTAATCCGTCTCCAAAGAGTCACATGAGCTGAGAAAGCATTCTTGTAACAGTGCCTTACTGTATTTTAAACTGGGTACGTTGTTCAATGGCCCTGAAATACAACTCCAGCCCTCTTGGACAGTGGCATACACTGCAGCATACAACAGTTCCACACCTGGTGAAGCATTAGCCAATCATTGTGGCTGTAGACAAAGGTTCCCTCCAGGTGTGATGTCAGTTGCTGAACCTCCACTGCCTTGTGAAGGACCTTCAGGGAGGTCACAACGTCCACCTGACGGAAACAGGCAGCGGAACAGCTGTCAATGTCACAGTGCTAAGCCAGTCTTGCAATGGTGTCACTGTCCCTTAGCAAACCCTCTTAGTCCCCATGATTCCCGTGTTAGCTAGGATTAGACCTGTAATCCAGGATATCTTTCTGGACGACTCTTAGTCTCGTTGTCCACCAATATGATGACGCAATAAACCGTGCGGGGAATCTGCTCCTGAATCGATAGAAACAAATACAGTCAACATCCATGCTTAAAAAATGGAGATGTATACATTTGGAATAGTGTGATTTAATTTGTGGCATCCGTAGATGTACAAAGCTATGGAGGAACAAAATACTTATAATGAAATAAATAAATAAAATAAATACCTGATTTTATTATCAAATTAATAGTAGAAATTAATAGACCCTGAGGTGTTTAGACAAGGTGGTAGATTGATAGGCAAGGACAAACTAACCTGTACCATCAGGAGGGCTTCGTAAAATACAACAGGGGGAAGTCTCTTTCTTGAGTCGATCACCATTGTCATCCCAAGATCACTAACCTCCACTCTGCAAAACAAACGCAGACATACATTCTATTCTGCACCTTTTAAAACGCTGATTCAGGTGTTCAGGTGTTCAGGTGGTACACCCCCTGGGTCCTATTTAACAAGCCTTTCTTCCGATGCGGAATGAACCCAATTAGTTTCACAAAATTGGCAACCCCCTGAACTTCAAAGTTGTCCTAACTAAAGTGTGCAAACGCAGTTACTTTAGTGTCCCACCCACATTGCCGATTTGTAATGTTTGTAATGTATGTTAATATGGCTGTACCTTAGTAAAGAGGTCTACATGCAGATCACTGGTAATCATGCTTTATGTCTTAAAGCATTCATTCAGCAACGTGACCACCAAACCTTGGACTGTTACGGAAGTACTCCCAAACAATAGCACCGATCCGTTTCTTAAAGGCATTTGGATACAATGAAAGTGCAGTTCCAAAATGTGTGTCATTTTGCTTTTTTTTTTGCTATAATGCTTTTTCCTTCTGGTGAACAACACAGTATATGTCACAGAAAACTAGTTTTCTAGTAAACCCGTTATTATCATGTGATGAGTGGTCTGATAGTTAAGTTATGCTGCAGTTAAGTTATGTTAGCACAGGGTTAACTGTCTTCTGGGTTTCACTGTGCTTTCTTTAACGCATCCAACACAGATATTACACTTCTTTCTGTATATAATTACTTTTTGATGACTTTTCACGAATTGTCACACAGGACATTGTCACCCTGGTCTTATTTGGGGACGAACACCTATTTAATGCCACTTGCTGAATGCAAACCACTATAGACCGGTATTAAATGTAAAATCTGGTGGGAGAACAACAGGATTTTCCCTGCAGACAGAAAAAAGTGGAGAGATTTAAAGATGAGGTGGGGAACTAACCCTAAATCATTTGTTATCGTTAATCATTTGCTACTTATTTGGAAGTGATGCTCTGACCTGGGAATGGAATGGAAGTAAAGCAGCAAGTTACACAGCTCCTGGCTGGATACCAGAGGAGACATCCAGCCCTTGTGGTCTCCGTAAAGCTCCACCACGGCCCGGCCTGTCCTGTCTCTGCTTCCTGGAGTGGTTGGGAAACCATGAGCAGAATGGAGGTACAGTGCCACTGAGCGTAAGTGACGTATATATGTGTAGTGCATATATATAGTAGTCTATATATGTGTAGTCTATATATGTGTAGCTACGAACCTCAACAAACGTGCACTGCGCAGGGTTCTTTACCTGGGAGGCAAACCATTCCCAGGGGGAGGAGACAGCTGCTGAACTTCTGAAAAGATCTATCAGACAATAGAGCCTTCTCAGATGGCAGGCCCTGGAAATTTTTCTCTTCTTCTGTAATAGGAAGAGCAGGAGCAGGCTTGTGACACCTTAAACTACAGCTGTTATTTACATTTCTCAAATAACACCTTGCTTTCTAACAGTCATTTTTAACAGGGACAGATCAATTTTTTTTTTTTAATTTGAATTTGAAGGAATCCAAAAACATGTATGGATATGTTTCCTAGTGTCTAGGCAAAATGAGCCGAGAATGGCCAGTTCATTAGTTGAACCTCTCCTTTCCATGAAATAGCCTGCACAGTCAGTGACCACACCACGTGTTCAGACTATGTAGGCAGGTGCCTAGGTTCAGATGGAGAACAGGCAAGACAAAGAATTAAAGCGACTTTGAGAGGGGTACGGGGCGTGGTTAAATTAAGGATTACATTTAAATAATTGTACCCAATTCCCAGATTTGACAAGACCGAGATGCAGTAAATTATGTTAACTCAAAGAGCTTTTTCCTTTTTCTTTATTTAAAAACAACCCTTGCCTTTATTAGTAGGTCTCTGATCTGTCTGATTCTGGTGAAACTAGCCTGTTAACTCAAAGAGCTTTTTCCTTTTTCTTTATTTAAAAACAACCCTTGCCTTTATTAGTAGGTCTCTGATCCGTCTGATTCTGGTTAAACTAGCCTATATTGGGGTGCATTGATGCTAGAAATGTCTGTGCAAATATTACTTTTACTCCCATTGCTGAGTACCCCTGGGCATTTATGGGAAGTCTCTGACGCCTCAAATCTGGCAGGAGAGCGTTCCTTTCCTCTGTTTTCACTGAGGTTTGAGCCTAGCGTAGCAGAAAAGAGTTTCCTTTCTCCTTCATCTTGGCATGGATCTTCAGTGGGAGCCCGGCAATGAGGTCCAAATTGGCAGCCCTGATGTGGTTTCCTAGAGGCTGCTTTGTCACTCTCTGGGCCCAGAACTCTGCCACCACTATCAGAATCTTTCTCAAAGCTGACCGGATCCTGCTGTGCCGCCAGGTAGGATTCCCGGTACCGACACCGGATCTCCTGGAGTTTGGACTCTTGACCGAGTTTCCTCCTTGAACAAGGAGTGCACGGTCCCTCTGAAAACGTGAGAGTACGCCCGCAAAGCGCTGCATCTCCAAGCAGAGAACGGGGAGCTTGCTGGTGGGGTAATTTGGGCGACGCTGCAGTCCTGCGGTCTTTTCCCTTGGTTATGTTGACCAAGTCCACACAATCGCTCTCTTGCTCACAGTTGACGCGGCTGTCCCATGTGTTAGGAGAGATCCAACCGATGGGTTTTCTGGCAGCTCTGACTTGGTCCACCGTGATGAACCCAGTGTTGCTGCCGCCCACGAGCCGCAGGGAGACAGAAATGCCGTCTTTGGCAGGTAGAATCCTGGTCTCCAAAGCGAAAGCTGAAGAACTGGGGTGAGGCTGTGGAGGTTCAGAGGGAGCTGCGGGACCACCCGGGGAAGCTAGCATGACTCTGGGTTTGTCCCTGATCTGTGGACAGCAGACAGAAGAGCAGTGGGGTCTTCAGGGATGGGAGTCTTCTGCACCTGAAGGTGCTCCTCTAGTGACAGTCTGGTCCACAGAGGGTTCTGCCTGCAGGGTGCAGAAACAGGGGATTTAGGGAGGGAAGCAGTATCAGAACTGTGTCCTGTAGGCACAGTGGCAAGCGGTCACAGGTGAAGAAGGCATTGGAGTATTCAGCCTTAGTGGTTACAAAAGAGGAAGTTACAAGTTGCTCCTCATAACATATTTATAACACTAACTCTTCCCATAACAAAATACATCTGATTGGTATTTCACACAATCAGCTAAGTCAAGTTTTCCCACCATGTGTCTTTTTTATTTTTTGTGTTTTGAACTGAAGTAGGGTACATAATCTATAGAATATGGATATGTTGGCTTAAGTATATAATGCTTTCATTCACAAACAGTGATTTAAACATGCTGATTTTTATCCATTAAAATAACTAGACCTTTGAAGTTTGAAGAAAAATAAATAAAGTTAAATACTAAAACCAAAGTTTTAATTAATATTTTTTCATTTTAGATTACTGAAATAATCTTAAAAAAATAAACGATAAGCATCATTTAACAATCAGGACAGGACTTAATTCAGACGTGGTTTACAGAAAAGTAAGCAGGCGACCCTTGGATTTCATGAGCTTGATCAGACTTGTCCGGTGAGAAGTTATCCAAGCTCCAAGCACATTAAGGTTCTGCTAAGACAAGACTGAATTTTAGCCAAATGTCAGCTATGCACCCATTATGAGTCAAAACACAATACCACTTTTTATCAGGTTTGCAACTCTAAATAAACAGTTCTGCATATTAACTAAATGGATTAAATGCGTTCATCTCATGAAGATGCATATTTAATTGCTTTTCATTGCTTTTCTTTCACAAAGACCGCATCATTCTACAGAATGGTCAGGTCAGCTCACAGTGGATGGGTGGGGGGGGGTTTGCACAATGAGGCCACCCCTAACATCTGATATCTAACTTTTAAATACTATATTTACTTATCTGGTCATAGCAGTGGTTTTGTTACAATTTAATATTCATAAGTAGGTTTTGTCTCGAAATCGGAATAATTTTTTCCCGGTTCATCGTAAAATTTATTTTGGCCAAAGACAATGACCTGTGCCTTTCTTAATCACAATCCCTCTTAGTAGGAAGTTTTTATAAACCACCTGTTCCATATGCAGAAGTTTTTACTCTCAATTTCACCTGACTATATGCCAACTTGAGGAAGTAAAAACTCAAAGATAACCATTTTCCCCCTGTAGGTATATAATAGTCATATAAAACTGCTGCTGGGTCCAGTTAGTTAGTAAAGAACTTTCTGCGCCTTTGCTTAATATCATTTACATATGGCCATCATCGGGATATGAAAGATTCTTATTTTATACTTCAGTAAACATTTAAGATTTAAGAATTTAACCCCTTCGGTTTTCAGTTACAGGGGACTATTTTGGGCGTATATATATAACCCCACATATAGTAGAACTGCTCCCCTGTCAGCCCTTTTTGGGGCAGTCAGGTCATAACCCTAGGGGCGTCCTGTACGTACCTACTCCAACTTGAGAACAGAGGCCAAAGGATGAGCCGTTTGTAATACAAAATGAATCCCCATTTAAAAGAATGTGGTTCAAACCAACGGCATTAGAAAGATGAAGTGAATGTCTATAAATTGCTACTTCTTTTCATTTGAAATACAGCTTAGAGGGTACAGGGTATTATATCAGTGTTATTTAAATCATTTTTAAAAAATTGAATTTGTGTCTTATCATGCATTGTAATGTGTGACTGAACCCACTGAAAGATGGGTATAATGAAGGGTGGGTTTTTGTGTTGCCATGGTAAATTCTCCCAGAAGGTGCAGGCTAATTTTTTATGCTACCCTGCAGTGATTTACCATGCTGTCGCTTCAGTGGTGTAAAATGCAACATCCAAAGTAAAGGGACAAACTAGATTTAGATAAACTAGATTTAGATAAACTAGATTTAGATAAACTAGATGGACTTTAAATAGTCTGGATCAATGAAAACATCCAATGTCGAAACACAAGTCAGGACTGAGATTTAAACGAGCCCGTTGGCAAGTGAAAACACACACACCTGATCTCTGTTTTCATTGTTGCTGCGCATGTGTTGGGGGTAATTGCTCTCCTGCTGCAGATTAACTGTAAGAAGACTAATAAACGGGCCACATATTTCCCAAAATGCTTGGAACCTAACTCTTAAAGCAACCCGATCGGGTCTGGCCATCGCACTTCAGCAGGACCCGTCCATTTGGGTTTCAGCAGCTGAACTGCTGTCTAAACAGCTGTTTATTTCTCGGAACTCTGCTCCGCCGTTCCCTTTCAACATTGATCTCCTCTAGTTAAACCTGGTGAAATAAGCCTTTCAGCAAGACTGCCTTGAAACCTTCAGAACCTTTTGATAGAGGTCGGCATTGTATGAAAAAGCCCACCCAGGTGCCAATCAACAAGCAGTAGTATCCAGTGTCAAACTGGTTAATGGGGATTAGGGAGAAGCAACAGCCATTGGAAGTGAAAGGACAAGGAAACTAACAACAGCCGAGAGACGCCTTGCTTGTCAGCAATTCCCAGACAAGTATTTATAGCTTTCTGCATGGAGTGGTCCTACAGATAGGCAGCAACAGCTGTACACAGAGGGGGAGACGGGGAAACCTGCCATAGATGCTTGTTAGGTAGGACAGACTGCCTCCTCCGAACATTTGGTTCTTTTTACTGAAACCAGGAGCGGGACGTTGTTATTGACCAAATCTATACCATTTAAAGGAATAAATGGATTCATGAATGCATGACACATAACAAGCCAAATGAGCAAAGACGGGGGTGTAAATGTATAACAGTTACAGGTCAATTTACAGGTCAGGATTAGGTTCGTTACGGAACACAGGACGTTTATATATTAGCGCCATCTGCTGGGACTATTATAAAACAGGGCTTTTAAAACTGTTTCAAATTATTCTCACTCATAAACACATTCCTTAAAATAATTAAGTGGTCTTTGTGTGAATAACTAATTAATTAAATATATATTGATTAAAACACCTACAAGGAAATTTGAGAAAATGTATTTTACGCTTAAAGACACATCTAGTAAATCGAGCGTCAGCATATTGACTGCAAAAGGTTCAATAAAGTAACTTTGATCTGTGTACATCTGTGTCTGGTAACAGAACACCTCCGGCTCAAATAATTCAAATTATTTTAACAAAAAAAAAAAAAAAGTTATGAACGGATTCTGAATCGAGAATTCCTATTTATTAACCAATTATGTGTTCAATTAGACCTGGGGAATGTTCCCATGGATTGGATTTGTTATGGTTGTTATTACTAATAATAATAATAATAATAATAATAATAATAATAATAATAATAATAATAATAATAATGAAAACATAATTTTCTAAAAGCCAAGTGCAGTACAGGGAACATCAGAAATATATTATTGTAGAAATCTGTGGCTTGTTTTACCTTTTCTTGCTAAATACAACTGAACATTAATAAACAAGAGAGATATGAGAGATGTGTATTTCATTACGATAATTATGGATTACACTTGTACCAACAAAAAACCAAGTTTCAAATCACTACTGCACTGGAATTAAATAATATCGATATCTTATAGCGACTGCCCATGTGGTATTTAAGAAGAGATATTCCATAACTATGTTCCAAAATATTACTTAACTATTTTCCAAAATATGTAAAGCAATGGATCAAAATGTACCTCTTACAGCAAATGCTGTCCTTTCCCAAATGACATATTTTCCCTTGTGGAGAAATCCCCGAGCAAATCGGCGCTCACACTTCTTGGTGCTTCAAAAAGAAATGGGTTCGGTCAACTGATGAGGGGCGTCGAAGCGTGGCGGAAGAATCTCAAAGGAACGTCCCTATTTACATTAAATATAATTAGCACAGAATGCCAGGACTATTATTCGAGGTACGAAAAAATCGACGTCTCGAGTGTTTTCTGAAAGTTGTGGAAAATGTGAACTAGAGCTCACACGAGCTCAGTTTTTCCCATCCACTGTTGCATATATTTAGTATGTATGAAAAAAACGATTCCGATTAGCCTGCTGCAAACACCAGCAGAGGGCGCACAGGAACCAGCATCGGGACAGCCGGACTCCTGGGGGAGAACAGAGAGGGTGGATTGGAAGCCGACGCGATGTCCCCATCCGAGACTGGGCTTTGGGCTACCGAGACCGGTGTCTACGGCACTGGAGCAGGGGACTGAGCTTGGGCTACCGAGACCGGTGTCTACGGCACTGGAGCAGGGGACCCGGCAAAAAAAAAACAAACAAAAAAATTCATTAAAAAGTGCACGGGGTCCACAAGGTTTTCTTATTAGCTAATAATTTACCCCTTTTACCCCAGATACAGTGACTATCACAGAACCCATTAATAACAATGAATACGTCTTACTTAAAACACAAAATACGTTTAAACTTTCCGTTTGTAAGGGCTATGAACGGATATGAAATGCTCGGCTCTGTAACCATGCTGTAATTTTGACAAAGTTACAGTAGATGGCGATATAGCTATTCTTATGATTCTATTGTTTTTCAGTGCCATTAAATAAATATAAACTGATTCTTCCTTGAATCATATATGTAATCTGAAGGAGTTAATTATGCAGCCTATTTCGTAGTTCCTTGGAGAGTACACTGGCCTTCATACGATCAGCTGCTTTCTGAAGTTGCTGAAAGTAACCTCTTTTGAATTAATATATCTCCCCTGTGTCATATGTCCAGGGCAACACATCCCCATCGAGCCTGTTTCAGCAGTCTTCCGCCTGACGAATGGAGGAGAGCTGTGTATCTGGGTCAAGAGCCCCACGGAGAAAGGAGCCAGGCCCCTTTTTAACAGAACTGAATTTCTCTTTAGCGTTCGTGTTGCTTCTTTGCTTTTTGAATGCAACACTTAATAATATTTTCAGTACTGTTTCTTGTACTGTTTTTATTTTTTATAAATCTTCCTGTGTGTTTTCACTAATATGTGTTTTCACCTAAATGTGCTTTCACCGATACGTGTATTCATCATTCACCTGCAGGGGGCGTGTTCCCACCCAGCTATCCAGGTGTTCGCGGCGATCAAGACTCTTCAACACGATTTGGTCATTGGTCATGGCAGTAGCATTAATTTACATTAGCATTAATTTACCGTACGGCTTCCAATCTCAGCCAAGTTGCGCTGACATTGATTAAAATAATCAGGATATTTGGCTAGTTCCTGAAATTTTACTATAATTATACTGAAATTATTATTCAACAAAAGTGAATGTGATAAGTGTTAATACCTGATTCAGCTGTGAGGTGAAACGTCCAGACTATTACCCAATGGCTATGAGATTAAAAAAGTGTGATACAGAGTTAGCAGGAACTTTTCATTCATGATAAAATGCAAATTAATGTATATGTTATATACGTTACACTGCTCTGCTGTGTTTGTTATCGACAGATGTTATGCTATTGACAGATGTTATTCAGCAGACGAGTGTTATATATGTTACACTGCTCTGCTGTGTTTGTTATGGACAGATGTTATGCTATTGACATATGTTATTCAGCAGACGAGTGTTATATATGTTACACTGCTCTGCTATGTTTGTTATGGACAGATGTTATGCTATTGACATATGTTATTCAGCAGACGAGTGTTATATATGTTACACTGCTCTGCTATGTTTGGTATTGACAGATGTTATGGTATTGATATATGTTATTCAGCAGACGAGTGTTATATATGTTACACTGCTCTGCTGTGTTTGGTATTGACAGATGTTATAATTAGACAGGCGATTTGAGCGAACCTCTATTCTGCTGTCTGTCCTCAGAAGCTAAGCTCATTAACTCTGCTGTAGACACTGGTTGCATCAGTCAGGCTGGACGGGCGATGTTTGAATTAATAACACTGCCCAATTTCAGGCCCTTCTGGCTACGTTGGTCCGCTGTTTTTCATGTCATGTAGAAGCCCTTGGCAATAATACCTTTTCTTATCCCATCCACACTGTCAACAACCTGACAGCATCTCTGGGCCTTCCAGAGCTTGTGAAACATCGCTTCTCACTGTGTCGGATTAAGAATGAAACATATCTCTTAACCAGGTCCCATGCAGTTCTGTCCTGAGGCTTAACTAAAGCGACACAGTCAGAGAACGCAGACTCGCTGTTGCACAGTCTGGGGACACACTGTACCACAACACCACAACAAGAACTGTGCAGACAATTCACACAGATTTTTCTGTCTCTTTCCCCCTTACAGCGTTTTTAAAGGTAAAGGTGTGTGAAACCAGGTGTCCAAACCGTGCCACTAAAGATTTGATATGTCCAAGCGTTAAGGTGTGTGAAACCAGGTGTCTAAACCGTGCCACTAAAGATTTGATATGTCCAAGCGTTAAGGTGTGTGAAACCAGGTGTCTAAACCGTGCCACTAAAGATTTGAT
>JAOYSI010057813.1:0-12606 GCA_025775065.1 Hiodon alosoides
ATGCCAGTGGCAATTGGGGCAAGGAAAAACTCCCTAGGCTGGCGGGAAGAAACCTTAAGAGGAACCCGGCCTCTGCTGGCCGGCACTAGGAGCTGAATTAAAGAATCTAATGTCCATAGTTTGAGATGCCCTCCAGTACAGGAGTTCCAAAACGTTGTAATATCTGGAGGAGAGGGGTGGAGGCCCAGATGGCTGGAGTCCAATCTAAAGGTCCACTGGTTGCTCTGGTGAAAGTGATGCAGTCCTGCAGAGTGCCTCACGTGATTGCTCAAAAGCGAGAGATAGCACATTGTTAATGCTTACCTATGGAAACAGGATGATCTCAAGTTAAGTAATTAGAACATTTTAAAAGTGAAACTATATAGTTATAAATATTGCAGTTATATTGAAGTACTCCAGTTTTATGTTTGTTTTGGTCGTAGACACTCAGTGGCCAGTTTATTAGGTACACAGCATTAGAGTACTGCTGTCCAATCAGTAACTGCATGAAGCTGTAGTGTCAGCATGGACCACCGTCCCTCTGAAACATTTCCGACACTTCCGTAGAATCCATGCCCCAAAGAATTCAGCCTGTTGTGGAGGCAAATGGGGTGGTCTTATCCGGTAATAGATGGGTGTAAATGATAAGTTTACTCGTTTTGATTCCCAACAGAGTACCACTTCAGTGCGCGTGTCCAATGCCAATGCTCCGGCTGCAGCGCCCCTGGTGGTGGGAGGCTACGACGTTTCTGGGGAAGTCCGCAGTGACGGAGAGCCTATGAAAGAGGTCACCTTCTTGCTCTTCTCTGCTGCGGTCAAGAAAGAGGTGAGAGGTGACCGCAAGCTGTCGACAGGCGTTAATATCTGAATATAGTCACTTTTAGTAGGGTTGCTAATTTCTGTTTTAGATGCTGCCAAGTTAACTCCTCAAGGTGCATTTGTGTTTGCCGGCATTTTGAAGGGATTGAGCTCCTCCATATAATCCGGGCCTTGTATGATAGGGAGGTGAGAAAGTTGCCTCTCCAGTACTGGTGATAAGACAACAATGAGCCCACCGGTTGTGTTGTGTACCTCCAGGACGTGGGTGGATGCAGCCGAGACCCTGTGGAAGGTGCTCTGTTGGAAGACGATTCTCTCTCCTACCTGTGCAGCGTTCTCTCTAGGGAAGACGGCACTTTCACCTTCCCCTCTTTGGCCAGTGGGGAGTACACCGTGGTGAGATGCCTGTCGCGAATGGCAAAAACTTCAAACCGGTTAATCGACATGCACCATATACAGCATTTAATCTGAAACGGCGACTGGCCTAGTCCTGTTTGAAAACCTAAACGTAGAGACGGAAACATTAACGTTTTACATAATCCTGTGTTCTGCCTGGTTATACTGTTATTATTGTTGTTGTTGACTTATGGTTACTCTCCAGTCCTCGGTTAAGCCACGAACGGCAGCTTAACTCCTGACATTCACAGCAACACTAGTATAGCTATAGATTAATTTGTGCTTTGTGGAAACGTAATGTCTGTAGAGAGAGGTCTTCAGTAATAAGTTGGGAGTTCCCTCCTAAATTGAATGGAAGTGCATATAGACTTGCGTAGTGTGATAACAATACTTAAAATGATTGCTTGTTAAACGTGCTTCAAGTTGGAGTTTTTGGACTTCTTTGTATTGTGTTTTTGCCTTCCTTGAGTTGTCTTTGTTGTCTTTTCAGGTTCCTTTTTATAGGGGGGAGAGAATCACGTTCGATGTCGCTCCATCTCGGATGGACTTTGCTGTGGAACACAACAGCTTGCTACTGGAAGTGCGTATGCCCAGGTTTTCCTACATCGTTTTGCTTGATCTACCTTATGTTTAGACCTGTGGTACGTTAATGTTAATGTTAATTTAATGGTAAATGTAAATGTTAATGGTAAATGTTAAACATTTCTGGTTCCTCAGCTGTGGGAGCTCGTTTACATGTCGCGGCTTTACGGTAACCGCGGTTGCGTTCCTGTTTCCTCAGCCGATCTTCCGCATAATGGGCTTCTCTGTGACCGGCCGCGTGCTCAACAGCCCCGAGGGGGAAGGAGTCCCTGATGCCACAGTCACTCTCAATAACCAGATCAAAGGTGAGCACCGCGCTGTTTCCCCTCACGCATACGTTGAAATTTAGGCCCCATCCTGTACAGTGCCGTGCTGTCTGAAGTCGGAAAAATGCTAATGATTAGGAGACTGGTCGGTTGGTGATGCCATTCGCTGATTCTTGGTTGTCCCTGGGTAGGTGGGATTCTTGTCTCAGTAGCACAGAATTAATGCATAAATGGACTGCTATGAAATTCTGGTATTGTGACCTTAGTTAGCAAGCCATTAAGTAAAGCAGCAAGCGGTGGGGTTTAACCTTGGGTTCCTCCCGTTTCCTTCAATTGTCCAACTTGCAAGTTAGTTGGATTAGCGACTGTAAATTTTGCCCTTCGTTTCAGTGTGTGTCTGAGATTCTGCTCCCCTACTGTGCAACGGGCTGATGTTCCAGGCTGGGTTTACCCTGCCTCATGCCTATGTTTCTGCTGGGTTAGGCTCTGTGCCCCCACGACCCTGAATACATCCATGACTAACTAATGCCATGTGCAGTACTTACATTTGTGACACGTTAAGTGTCGTTTTTCTTCTTTAGGTCAATGGAAAATTAATTGGCTGTCTATGTAAATCTATCTGTCTATACAGCTGCTTTGATTGTTTTATTGCATGTAGATTGAGCTCAATGATTGTTAATGTCAGTAATGCTAGTATAGGCAGAGTACTTCACCAGCGGGAAAGCAACACTTTGGTTTTGCGGGCGCTGCTGGTTTACATACCAGTTATTCATATATGAAGGAAGTAGCATTTACCCAGGATCGGCATTTGTTTTTTTTCTTTCCCCATTTTTACTTTATGAGGTGGAATTTATTCAGTTTATCTAGTCAGTAACTATGATTAGTTAGGCTTTAGATTTTTGTATCTATTTGGCTAAGACGTGCTTATCGTATTTCAGTGATCACCAAAGAGGATGGCTCTTTCCGGCTGGAGAATATGACTGCTGGGACCTACACCATCCGCACACACAAGGACTTCATGTTCTTTGAACCAATCACTGTAAAGATAGCCCCCAATACGCCCCAGCTGCCCGACATTGTGACCGCTGGGTGAGCTCCGGGCTGAGAAAAGTGATGATGTTAATCGGACAGCGACGTTTCTTTAAACTTGCGCGCAGCTTGCCGGTGATCTGATGCGAGGTCTCTCCTCTCCCTCTTGCCTCCAGTTTCAGTGTGTGCGGACAGATATCCATCACCCGCCTGCCCGAGGGAATGAAGCAACCAGGCCGCTACCGCGTTTCGCTCACCCCGCGCGGCCCCGACAAATCTGCAGTGCGCACTGCAGAGTCTGACCAGCAGGGGGCGTTCTGCTTCCAGGCCAAACCTGGAGACTACACCGTCCAGGTACGGCGGCACGATGCCGTTTTCCTCCTGTGTGAAACGTGGGAACTTTCTCGCTTTATCATCTTAATGTTGCAGTCCTGGCTCTTCGCAACGCTTTTCTTCCCCTATGTGTCACCTCGCTCAGGTGTCCCTCCCTGAGGCGGAGGTGAAGGCAGGCCTCGCGCTGCAACCACAAACCCTGGAAGTCTCGCTCGTCGACCAGCCTCTGTCCAACCTGCTCTTCACGCAGTTCATGGCCTCGGTCTCTGGCAGTGTTTCCTGCTTGGGTAAGCCCTCACCTGCCGGAAATATATTTTCAGTGGTTGAGTTCACATTGGAGGTGTTAGGAGTGTGTACGCATCTTCTTCCGCCGCCCGTCAATCTTTTCGTTCAAACTCCCTCCCTTTCAGCGGCTTGCGGTGACCTTATGGTGACCATGCAGCCGATCAGCCGGCAGGGCGAGAGGAGAAACGTGCAACTCTCGGGGAGGAGCGAGTCTCTCGCCTTCTCATTCGACAGTGTCCTGCCTGGCAAGTACAAAGGTGAGACTGATGTAAGACCACGTGCCGTCTGAACGCAGATGTACACTGACTCCAAAAATGTACGCACGTACACAGGCTGTGTACAAATGTAATCGAATGTTTTTTTTCTGTTACGTGCCTCTTCCATTTGTTTTCTGAACGTTATTGCTCTCTGTCCGTCGTCTTTGTAGACATGAATAGTTAATCAAAGGCAGTCCAAAGATGTTTCTGGACCCGTGTTTCTTTCCCTCTCTGCCAGCGAGTATCTCCCATGAGGAGTGGTGCTGGAAGCAGAAGTCCGTGGAGGTTGAGGTTCTGGATGCTGACGTGCTGGGCGCGGAGTTCAGACAGACGGGCTATATGCTGCGGTGCGCTCTCTCGCACGCCATTACTCTGGTCAGTAAACACGACCGCTTAGAACCGCCCACCTACTATTCGGAGAGCGCAAGGCGAACGATCCGGCCCCTTTCGGTTTTGGAAATTTTTTATATATCCGACAGGAGTTTTTTCAAGATGGCAGCAAACCAGAGAATGTGGGGATCTACAACCTGTCCAAGGGTGTCAACCGCTTCTGCCTTTCCAAACCAGGTGCGACATCCCCCACCCCACCTCCCCCCAAATATGCTTTGTGTCATCTGCCTGTGGATATGTCGAAATTAATTGCTCTGAATCTGGCTAGGTGTGTACAAAGTGACGCCTCGTTCGTGCCACCAGTTTGAGCAAGACTATTACACCTACGACACGTAAGTGTTTGTTTGTTATGCATACCAAATCGTCGTCGTCTTTCTGTCCCTTACAGCAGTTATTTTCAAAATTCGCATATATTATGAAACCAGCAGTATCAAGACTTCCACTTGTGGGTTCCTGCCTCCAATTACCTTTTTTTCTTTTTCTTTCTCTATTTATTTTCGGTCAGACAATAAAACCTTTTTTCCGCACCTGTGATAGCCATTTAACTCGGGAGATAAATTGTCCTCTTTCTGGGTATTTTATCATGAAAATACTCACTCTGGATTGTTCTAGAACACAAAAGACGGAGTAGCGTGTGCCGTCCCTTTCAGGTCTGCCCCCAGCATCCTCACCCTGACGGCTGTCAGACACCACATGACCGGGCTCATCACTACTGACAAGATCCTTGACGTCACTGTAACCATCAAGTGAGTAGCCCCAGCAGAGGCGAGCGGGTGCAGACAATCGAGACAAAGGACTACAAACGGATTTTTGTGTGTCAGTTTTCGTCGGCCGCTGAACCTCAAAACAATTATTTTCAGTATAGTTGTACTACGTTGCTTAACGGCCAACTTTGGTCATTGTTGAAATAAGCCGATTTCATGGGGGCATTTTGCTCAAAATTTATGTAATCAAAGTGGTGAATTGGAGGTCTCCTGGGCGTGCGTTGCTGGGCAGCAGCAGTGACCACTGTCCCCCCACCACCTGCCTCCTGCAATGCATTGACGGAGCATTTGTTTCTGTCGAACAAAAACGTGTCATGGAGGCGAATTACACTTGCATGCATGTGATCGGGTGTTTATTAAATACAAAGGGGGGGGTGGAGCTCAAACCTGCGGCTGTTCAAACACTTCTGTCCACCTGTTATGCTGTTGTTGATGCCTTGGTTATTATATTTTATAGTTGAAGGACATGATCCCATGGTCTGAGAGCCATCATTCAAAACAAAATGAGATGGCCTTTCATAACCAGAGTGGCTCCTTAGGCTCTCTGGGTCAACGTGATGTTTATTTATCGAATTAAAAAGGTTTTAATGAGGAACCACTCTAAAATTTGGATTATTTTTTCCCTAATCGTCCACAAATTCAACAATACCATAGCAGCGCGTAAGGAAATCGTTCAAACAAAAAATAGCCCAAACAGACAGATGCGTCCTTTGTCTCCCTACCTGGCATTTCCTGTTTTCCTCCTCTCATCCACGGTCCCCTGGCACTTAAACACAAACTGACGTGGTTAATATGCATGTCATGTGGGCTGGTCAAATTAATAAGTGCTCTGATTTGAAGAATTTTGGTCTCCAGTTATCCACCATCAAATGTCTTATGTACAAACTACTCACAGGGCTGGTTTTTATTCTGATTAACATTCAGTGCAGAGCATCTGGTAGAGGTACCATTTTCATTATAATTCTGAATTTATTATTCAACGTGTAATTGTAAATGATTACTATTATGTTATAATCTGCATTTACTGCCAACGTGGAAACAGATTAGGGGAGGTTGTACAAGTGCATTGATACTTGCAAATATTAAAGCTGTTAAACAATCGAAAAAAGAAATGACACTTACCCCCTAGTTAATATGTTCAGGTTGCACATGAATGTATTGCTTAAAAAAAGTGTATCCATCAATTCCAGTGCGTTTTCTACAAAAATATGCACAAGTTAATAGAGGGCATTGGGGCAGCAACATAAAGTTGCATAAACCATGGGAAGACATGCAGAGCAGACATGCAGGCTTGGCCTAACTGTTGGAGGTGGGGCGGGAAAAGCCAAGCTTGGCCCTGTGCTCTGCCTTTCCCAGGTCCTCCATTGAAAGTGAGCCGGCCCTGGTGCTGGGACCTCTGAGGTCTCTGCAGGAGCAGCGTCAGGAGCAGCAGCTGCAGGAGATCGAGCTGCGCAGGCAGGAGAGGGAGCGGCGGGCCGAGGAGGAAGGCAAGGACAGCCCCCCGGTGCAGGAGAAAGCCGAAGATCTCCACGGCCCTTTTCATTACGAGTTCTCCTACTGGGCCAGGTACGCCTTCGACGCTACGCCGGCTTCAACCACATGCACGGGCAGCCTTTTGTGCTTTGCTTTTGAATTGTGCAGCGTGAAATCCTTTTCTTGGATGGCTTGTTAATGCAACATGTGAATATTCCACATTAACGCTGTGGTGTAAAGTGTTTTTTTTTTGCAAGCGTTTTTTTTTTTTCCCCCTGTTCATTTGTTTTTCCTTAATGATGCCCAACGCTTCTGGTTGCTGTTTTGATTACCCTTTCTTCCCTATATCGTATTGGTGGCGTTTACTTAAGCTAACAACCTTAAATATGCGGGTGTAATAGAAACAACTGCCATTTAATGTTTAGGAAAAATTCTGATTCTGGAATTTCAGACATGGTGATATATTGTTCAGGGAGTCAAGAAAGAGGCAATTATACTTGTCAAATCTTTTGCCCAAGATTTGTGATTAGCACTCAGTCCTCCTTTGCATGGGTCTCATTATTGGAATGTTCGTATTAAGAGTAGTATTCTCTGCCTGCAAACTGTTGTAGGGCCGGGGAGAGGATTACGGTGACCCCTTCGTCCACGGAACTTCTGTTCTACCCCCCTGAAGTGGAGGCCACCATCACCGGGGGTAAGAGTCACGTTGCATAGAAAACGCTTTCTTCGGGAGCAGAAATGTGTTCACCTTTGCCAATCAGCTGTGCACCTCCTGCGTCTGATCCACCGCAACAGAGGGCTGCCCCGGCCGGCTGGTGGACATCGCAGGGCGAGCCGGCCTCTTCCTGGAGGGGCAGGTGTTTCCTGAACTGGAGGGTGTTGAGATATCCATCAGTGAGCGGGATGCCCCTGCTCTACTCATTACCGTTTCCACTGACGAGAGAGGAGCCTACAGGTAGCTGGGCCTTCATCCTTCAACTACAAGGGCCACCCGCGTCCATTAGTTATTTTCTCCCCTTAATTGATGAGTATCAAATTGAGTTTTTGAAAGCTCTTTGCTCCCTTTTTCCCTTTTTCCTATGACGGGATGTACTTGGCGAATAGCGGTTTTATGTTTTGAAATATATTCTAATGAGTTTTTTAAATGCATTTGGAGACCAGGTGGGACATACAAAGTGTTTTTTTTTTCCTCTGTTTTACCAGTGTGGGGCCTCTGCACAGTAACCTGCAGTACGACGTCAAAGCTCATAAAGAGGGCTTTGTGCTGACGCCGGTGGAGGGCACACCCGGTGCTTTCAAGGCCTTTGCCCTGGCAGGAGTCACTTTTGAGGTAACGTGTGAACACATTTGGCCAGTGGTTCATTTGTTAAGGGTTGCCTTGATGTCTAAAGGATGTCAGCACTATGTTGCAGAGATGGATATTTCCGTAGATTAACGTGTAACTTTCAATTAATTTAATTGATTGCAAAGGTTACAATTGGAGTGCTTGGCCACATTTCAATGAAGCAGTTGAGTCATAATGAAGTGTATGAAAAATGGCAATACACGTACTCTGTGCTGGTTGTGTCATGGTCCTCACCCCAAACACTTTCATTTAGATCAAGGCAGACGATGGCCAGCCTCTATCTGGGGTCCTACTCTCCCTCAGCGGGGGTAATTTCCGCTCCAATCTGCTCACTCAAGATACTGGTCTTCTCACGTTCAACAACCTGGTATGCAAGTGTCAAAGATCTCTCCACTGCTTGGGCTGGAGGCCCATAGTCCATTTCTGAGGAACTGTCCGCTTTGACGTTGGGGAATTCATTTTTCGCTAACTTCCGTCACGTTTCTGTAGAAGATTCACAGATGTGAGGGGAGACTTCTGGTATCTGTTTTAACGCTGTATTACTGTGTTCAGAGCCCTGGCCAGTACTACTTCAAACCCATGATGAAGGAGTTTCGCTTCGAGCCTGCATCTCAGATGATTGAGGTGGAGGAGGGCCAGACACTGAGGATCGCCATCACTGGATTCAAAACTGCGTACAGGTAGGATGAGTCTGGTTTCATGGTCCCTCACTTTCAGTGGTGCTCGGTGTACCGTTCCTCCTGACGTGTACCTGGAACAAAAGGACTGTTGGTTTCTCGCCTGACTTGTTCCTTGACTGCAGTTGCTACGGTGCAGTCCTGTCCCTGAGCGGCGATGCTGAGCAGGGCGTGTCTGTGGAGGCCGTGGGTCAGGGAGAGTGCAGCCTGTACAGCGAGGACACCATCACAGACGAGGAGGGTCGATTTAGGCTGAGGGGCTTGCTTGTGAGTTGGGAGGGGAATTTTTCCTTGCTCTGTTCTAAACTTCTCTTCATTCGAAGAAGCTTTTAAGATTTTTATTCTAAGCTGTTGGATGTCCATTTCTGAGTTCTGTCTTCTAAAAAAAAAAGAAAAAGGCAATCTAGGCTAACTACGAGAGTTCACGGGTGGTGTTGTGTCCTTCACAGCCCGGGTGCAAGTACATGATCCAGCTGAGAGCCGAAGGGAATGACCACATTGAGAGGGCACTGCCCCAGCACCGATCCATAGAGGTTAGTGGAGTCTGCCTCAGTAACACCGTCG
The DNA here is from genome assembly GCA_025775065.1 of Hiodon alosoides. Taxonomy (NCBI): domain Eukaryota; kingdom Metazoa; phylum Chordata; class Actinopteri; order Hiodontiformes; family Hiodontidae; genus Hiodon; species Hiodon alosoides. The sequence goes on from JAOYSI010057813.1 coordinate 9,160, forward strand.
TCTGTCGCATATCTCCGGTACTGAGCTGAGGCCGTGTTTTTCTGTTTTTGTGTGTTGGTTTTTTGCGTTTTGCGTTTGTGTTTGTATAGGTTGGGAGCAGCGACATTGAAGGCGTGAACATCATCGCTTTCCGGCAGATCAATCAGTTTGACCTGAGCGGCAACGTGGTCACCTCCCCCGAGCACCTCTCCACATTGTCGGTAATACTTCTCACCTCTCGTGGGCCTCCCAAGGTCCCGTGTCAGAAGGTTTTGTTCTGGGGAGGAAGTACCGAAAAGTGAAGTGCATTTGTCTAGCCTGTTTACGGACTGAAAGTCTGAGTTTGTGGCGTGGCCATCTTTGCTTGGGCGCATAGTTTTGATAGTTTTTATTTTTAATAAGAGGCTGAAAGAGGTTCTGTCTATGCCACGGAAGACGTAAACCAAGATGAGAGGGCCCTACCCAAGACGACTGCTGCTTGTTTTCTTCACAGTGGTGTTGATTTTAGTGCAAAGCCATTTTTTATGTTGAGAGGAAATCGTGCTGTCTTAATGTTGCGTTGTAGTCTTATAAATGTATACCTTTTTGGCTTAGAGTAATAATCTAGCTATACTTTGTAACTTCTAGCAATATTGGCTCTGCTCTGATGGCTGTAGGCAAATGGGAGCCTTCATGTCATTTAAGATGACATATAAGCTATATCTTGTATATGCACTGGTGCCTTCTTCCATACGGATGCTTGGTGGTCTGTTTCTAAGTGGTCCAACCTGATGCGTAATTAATATGTACATTTTCCTTCCACTCCAATCCCAGGTGAAACTCTACAAGAGTGACAACCTGGACAACCCTGTCCACAGTGTGTCCCTGGGCCAGTCACTGTTCTTCCACTTCCCTCCACTGCTGCGCGATGGAGAGGTATGTTGTGTCCACATAACACCTCTCTCCCTACCGGCGTCTCACACACACACACCAACACTAGATGGTTAGGAACAGAACTGAACTTGGTCGTCTTTCTTTTCATGCCCATTTTATATGGGGTGAATAACAACATAATTTTGCATACGTTTTCAAGCGTGCAGCAAGATAAAGTTAAATCCCTGGCAAACGGACGTGGAGAATGTTTTGTGGCCACAGTGATCTTATTGACATTGCCCTAAGACCAATGAGTTACCCCCATACTGAATGAATGAGGCGTGTCTCTTCTCTTTCTGCAGAACTATGTGTTGATGCTGGACTCTACACTGTCTCGCACCCAATATGACTTCTTTCTGCCACAAGTCTCCTTTACCTCTTCGGGATACCACAAACACGTCACTTTGACCTTTAACCCCAACGTGAGTGCTAATTCAACCATAGCTGAAATGTTTATTTTTTTAAATATACATTTCTGAACCTTGTGTGTACCCTGAACAGCGTATGAAATATTAAGGGTTTGGGAAGTTTTTCTTTTTAGTTTTCCTTTTTTTTTTATTTTACTTGCTAACATTGATGTAAATAAAAAAAGCATAATTTAACAGAAAGCTACGCCAGGGCATGGCTGCCGCAGAAGTAACAATATTCAAGAAGTCTGCATCTTGGTTTACGTCTGCTGTGGCATAGACAGAAACTCTCTCAGCCTCATATTTAAAAATAAAAACTATCAAAATTATGCGCTCAAGCAAAGATGGCCACGCCACAAACTCAGACTTTCCGTCCGTAAACAGGCTAGGCAAATGCACTTCACTTTTCGGTACTATCTCCCCAGAACAAAAGCCTCAGAAATCTGCATCAGACGGCGCCGCTGTCTCCCTTCTAAATAAAAAATAGGGTGTGCTTAAGTGAGCACTCGAGTGCGTTAGTCTTGCCCCGCTGGTGATTCTGGCTGCTGAAATGACTGTTTCTCCCAGAGATCCTGTGTAAAGTTAATCTCCTGGAGTGCATACATCTCAGACTTGGAGTCTATTGGAATGTTTGTTTGTTCTTTTTCCCTAAATCCATTAAATTAGCGGTGCATAAGTTCAGAAAGGGGTGTGGATTTCTTGTAAACCTTGGTCAGTTTACATTGAATGGGTCTAATGCCCCCCACCCACCCCGATTTATTCTTTGCAAATGTAAAAGTAAACTGACAGCTACTGTGTGTTTCTCAGCGCAAAGTGCCTGACCAGGATGTTGCCCAGGGCTCATACATTGCACTTCCCCTTACACTGCTACTCCTCCTCGCTGCATACAACCATGAGAAGGTATGGTTTTTCCTCTAGTAACATTGTCTTTTACTTTTTTAATATTTCGGCTTATTTAGTAAATTAGCTCTGCAGCTAATTTATTTTGTTTTAGGAAAGTGGATGTTCTTATTTAACCCCCATCTGCAATTGTGTATTTATTATTACAATAGAGAGAACCCCTGAACCCATAGGACAAACAAGGAAGCCTCAAGTGGTTCCTCAGGTCATAAAGCATTGTACAAGAGGTTCAGCGCCTACTGGGGAGCAGACATGCCCTTCCATCAGTACTGCCAGCCTACAGACTGGAAGTAAACTGAGGTCAATGTTCCTTGGCTGCCAAGAGCATCCCATGCTGACTTGAGCCATTTAGCCGATTGTGCGCTGACTCTGGGGACTTCCAGTCACAGTAGGCCGATGTTGTGATCCAGACTCTAACAAGCAAATCTGAATCAGGGCTCTGTCTGTCCTCGGGCAAGCACCTTTACCAAGGCCCTGGTGTAGTCATTACCAGTGTCAATATTAGTTAGTGTTTTAAGGTCTTTGTAATCTGCTAGGTTTCAGTGCAGTGCCTTGACTGAGTCATGAGTCTCGCGTTAAATCTTTGTCCAGGTAATCCCGTTTCTGCTGCAACTGGTAAACCGGGTGCAGGGAGTACGGGGACTGGGCCAGGCAGGCGGGGACAACGCTGCCCTAGATGAAGCCAAGCGCCAGGCCAAGAGGCAGAAAACCAGACGTACCTGAAGAGCCTAGGAGACAAGAGGGGGCCTGCAGTTTCCTGTGGTACAATCCTGCGGGGACAGGTGGGACGACCACAGCTGCAGACACTCCAATGTTACTTCTTACGCAGATGGAGTGATCAGAGGAGATTTTGTATGGAGCTGGCGATCCGAAAGAGCGGCCCTAGCGGGCTGTCTGCATGGCACTCGCTGGTTCTTATGTTTTGGCTTCTGCGTCTTCTCATCAATCCATAATGTCAATGTGAAAAAATTTTACATTTTACCCCCCCCACCTTATTTAGAATTTGATACGGCAACACTTTTGCAAAGGGCTGGAGGGTAGTGAGAATTGAATGATTTTGAAACATCAGTTGGGGATGAGGTTTTTTTTTTTTTGTGTGTGTTTTCTTTGGGGGGACTGGGATGGTATAGAATATCTTAAAGATACTGATCGGGGGGGGGGGGGGGGGTTAAGGGATTTAATTTTAAAATAAATTATAGTTTTAATTTTAGAAAAAACTTTTCGGAGCTAACCCAATTAAACAAAATTA
>JAOYSI010057813.1:12616-24457 GCA_025775065.1 Hiodon alosoides
CCCCCCCCCCCACCCCCCGCCGGCCCCCCCGCCCCCCCGCCCCCCCCCCGCCCCCCCCCCACCCCCCCCCCCCCCCCCGCGGGGGGGGGCGGCGGGGTTAAGGGATTTACTGTTAAAATAATGTCTAGTTGTAATTGTAGAATAACGTTTTCGGAGCTCTCCGATTTAAGCTAATTTAAGATGAACGGCTAGAATCCAGCAGTCCCTGGATTCGGCAACATGGAGAAACCTTCGCAAGCAAGTTTCTTCGGGGCGCTGTGACTTAAATTGCTCCTCGCACAGAGCTGCTGTAGTCAGTTTGTGCTGATGGCGCCTGCCAAGTTATGCGTGGCTCTTGTTTCCCCATTAAATAAAGCAACTGGTCAATTTTGTTTTGCATATTTATTGGTTTACCTTCGGAGTTGGACGGGTGAAACGTAATTTATGCTGGTCTCTAATCAGATGACGGCACCTTTAATGATTAAACATGATGTGGTGTCCCTGGGGTTTGTTAGTTTGCCACTCGTCGAGCAGTTTGAACAGAGGTCAGCAACCCTGTTCCAGGAGTGCTACAATCCTGTGGATTTCCATGGTCTGTAATTGGTGGAACACCGAGCACTTGTTCATCAGCAGCAATTCGCCATGACAATTAATTTAGCCGTTAAAGGTTCGAGGGGAAGTCCTACTTATGCCTCTGTGAGACCACTAAACGCTATTTTATCAAACCAGAGTCTCGCTTGCCCGCTGATCGGTAAACGGTGAAACTGTGGTTTCCACAATGTTTTATATTTACCATTTCTTGTAATCATTGGGCTGAAATTGCTTGTCCCTAAAATATTTCCAACACCAAAATTTCCATGGTGCCGGCCAAGAGAATATCGAATAATGTTATAACATAAATACCACAAATTTTAGTTAATTGTGTATTTTTTTTTGTTGATTGCGTTATTTTAATCCGTTCACTGATGTCTCACAGTGACGCCATTTCACTGACTGGTGTAATCATTTTATACGTAATTTGTTACTTTGTGGAAGTGTGAGCATGGTTGGTGCCAAATCATTGGCAAATAAACCTCAAGAATTTGAAGTATCAATGTGTGACGTTTTTCTTCATTTAAATGACTGCCTGCACCACCGAACCAAATCATCGGTATTGTTTTTCCGTGAGCATGTTACTGTGTGAATACTGCCATCTCCTGGTTATTTTGGAGTTGATTTCCCTGTATTGGTGTCCAGTGTCTAGCCTTTTGGTCCCTCTAAGTTAAAATATCAAAAACAATGACACTGCAATAAACCCTTTTTGACCTTAAGCAATGTTCCATTTAGCTGATAAGCTAGCTAGCAGACTATTCTAACATAGAGATACACAAAGAATTTGATTGAGTATCTTCTTTTTGTAGCATGTTAAAAATCTCTTTTTGTTGAACAGAGTATCTCGCCAGACAACTGGTTTCAGTGTTTTGCTGCTGGGGAAATTGCTTACTCGCAGTCTCATCAGCTCAGAGTTTGAGTATGTCCCGTGCATATAGCACGAAGTAAGAGTTGAGCACATGGAGATAAACCCAGCAATGTGCAGTTAAGCTAACACGACCTGTGAATTGACTTTCTACAGTTGACCTTGTGTGGCTAAAATAATCATTAACCTTTCATTTATTTAGTGTTATTTTCATGAGCTGCCAAAGTTTTTGTAAGAATATACAATTATTAGCCCTTCGATTAGCTTGCTCACTGAAGACTGAGCCCCATGACCTGGATTTCGCTGGTTCCAATCACGATCATCATGTCGTTTGCAGATTGACCAGCAGAGCACCGTCCGGGCTGGGGTGGGTGAGAATTGGCAGGATATTTCATTACCTGTCGCTAACTAGCGTCTCCAGTTGAATTGCCGAGGGCTGTGGTTCTGTGCTACGCTGCCTGCACTTTGTGAAAGTAATTTGAGACCAATTGTACCACGTACTCTCTCTGTCCATGTGTGGCGGCAGGATTCAAAGCAGAGACCAGGGACGCATTAGAGCAATCGACGATTCCAGATTGGGGAGAAAACCATAATTTAATTGGCGATTACAAATTTATATTGAAAAAACCAAAAAGAGATATCCAATGATTTTGTTTAGATTATTTGATATTCTTATTCAGGAGTATTCAGTAACTATTACACTTATTTTTTTAACACACTCATGAGGAAATGGCTATGTTTTGTCCAGGGAATGCCTTGTCAAATACCTTATTCGCACCAGCAGTATACCCTTAGGGCTGCAGACTCTTCCCCTTTTGCGGTGGCTTTAAAGCTCTGGCACGGTCAGCAGAAATGTGTCTGGAAGCCTTCAGCTGCAGTCTTCTTTCATGGCCTGGTCAACAATGGGCAGCCTGTCAGAGAGTTCACGGAGCTTCATGCTCTGCTTAAGCCTGCAGGGATTCGGCATAGGTAGCTGGACTGGACAGGGGAAAGGCCAATTAGTTTGTGTGAGCCCTTCGGCGCCCCATCTGTGGAAGAGCAGATGCGGGGCTATGCGTACTGATGGGAGACAAGTATACACCTGAATGTCCGCTGTGGACACACGCTGTTTGAGGCAAATTTAAATGGGGATAAATTACCTGTTTCAAGGGGAAAACCCTGGCAAGCTTGTCGAGAGCTAAGGTAGGCCTTCACTTATCGCCTCTCAGATTCCACACCACTCATAAATGTCATGACATAAGCTAAATATTTAAACTCCAGATCACAGTGTGGAGATGTTGTAGTTGACAATATCTTACTTGTAAATATTCTATCATCATTTCTTGGCGCAATCTATAAGTTAAAGTTAAAACAGCTGGGCCTGTTTACCATTATTTACAAAAAATACTGAATGATAATAATAATCTACGACCCAAAATCACTCCTCTATTTTTCAATATGCTCTCAGCGTATACCTTTTTGCTGAGCCTCCATTCAACTGTGAACTATTAACAACCTATTAGCACGCAGTGGAGTGGCGCCACTCGCGGCTAATAGTGCAGCCAGAAGCATAGACCTTCCAGCCTGTGGCCAGTCAATCACACCTTGCAAAAGGGAGCTGCAAGTCATCCAAGAGATGGGGCTAAACAATACAGAGACATTAATACAAGGCATTCTCCGTACCGAAAAACAAAGTCATGAAATATTCATGGGAATAATGAGGAGGATTTTTTAAGTGTGCTGACGCCCGATTGGAAAGGCTGATTGTATCTACTGCTTCATATGTTGGTCGCTGAAACAGAGAGAGAGAGAGAGAGAGCGAGAGAGAGACAGGGCTGTGTACTGAGATCTGACAGCACTCTCTGTCAGTCTAGATGAAGACCTTGTAACACGCTCTTGTCACTGCGAGGAAATATAAAGTATAAAGGAAGAATGGCCTTGTTAGGTAACCAAGTTATCCAGTGTCCTCTTGTTTCTGTAACTGCGCTTGCTTTATTGTGCAGTTTCCTTTTCTGACCGCATGTGAATAACTAGCTGGTGTGTGACGAGAAGCCCGAAGCTTTGTCTTTGCCTAATCTCCACCTTTCGGCGTTAGCGACACAACCGCGTTTTTATAGCGGAGCGCGCATCTGCTTTGGAGATCTGCCACGTCATTGTGTCTGTCAGTCATGCACTTTAGGCCTGTTATTACTGCATGCCGAGTGTTCCTGTTGCCTGCAGTGTTTGCTGAACTTTGAGTTTAAACTAAGTCATCTTCGCGCTATGGGCACACTGTAAAGTGTCTTCTTTAACAGGACGGGCCTTGGACAGAGTTTGTTCACCCAGAATCGGTCATTTTCTGATTTCAGCTTCCCGGTTCTTGCCCCTGTAGCACCAGGTTTGTCATGTCTTGTTGTGGCTCCATGAGAGGGCGAGATGCTCTTCGAGTCACTGGATCATCCGGAGGGAACGAGAAGACTCTGGCGACCCTGTCTCTCATTTTGCACTCATTATCTGTGCCGCCGATTCCTAACTGCCCGGCATAGTGACAAGGAACCCGGCCTACTGCCCGTGATATCGGCATTATTCCCGTCACAGCGCTTAAGCGGCCCAGGTAAGCGAGACCAGCCCACGCGCTGCTGGCTAAGCCCAGCGTAGTGGATCAGATAAGGGCTCAACCGCAGCCTAATACAACACGGTTTCGGTGACTGCCTACCTCTAGGTTTTAAAGATTTTCTGCGCCTGACTTGGCAATATTATAAAGAAATGCTGGCAATAAAAGGCCTGACAGTGGCTTTCCCAGGGAAACCTGGCTGTTGGCACGTGACAAGCACATGTTTAAGGTGAGCATGCCTTCATGACCGTCAGCTCGGAGTTCTTAAAAAAGTCGGGACAACAACCTTTCTTTTTCTTTATGCGCTTCGATCAGAATGTCCGTTTTATGCTTTTGTTCTGTAATCTAGGGCTGTGCCTATCAAGACAAACCAGGTTAGATAGGTTTAAACCATTTCTTAATTTAAATGCAGTATCTGAAATAATTAGGTTTTTGCTAGTTTTTACCTGAACATACAAGATAATTGTTCTTTCTCATTGTTTAAACTGGGAGGTAATTAGTCTAAAGAAATTGTTATGTCACAGCATGGTAGGGGTCACATATATTGATGTATTTTTTTTTTTAGAGAATTTATTTTAACATTTATTTAGTCTATGAAGGCTTTGATGTATCCTTCACTTTGTGCCTGGTGTGAGATGTCACTATAAATATTGGGGAAAACCTTTCTGTTATTACAATAAATATCTTATTTAACTGAAAAAAACGATTGAATGAAGATTTGAATTTATTTTAACAAGTTATCCAGTTGGATCTTGCTGGGACCGCTGGAAGTAGCATCTGCCCTTGAATGCCCTCAGTCGTCAGGCAGCTAATTATGACACTGCTGGGAAGGCTGGTGAGGGAGTGATTCAGAGCGGGCCTAAGCGGATGACTGGAGACGGTCCTGGTCGGAGCGGGGCGGGTGTCAAGCCATGCGCTCTGTGTGCTGGGGTTTGCATCTGAGCCGAGAGGTGCCCAAAGCCAAGACTCTGACAGTTAGAGGTCGTGGCCGATCAAAGTGTAGATGGTTCCTCTCGTTCCCCTGGCTCCGTATTTTCAGCGTTCCATGTTCTCTACACCCATCCCTCCTCAACAGCTGTGGATGTGGAAGCAAACGGTGCAGTTTGGGGCGAGAAGGCTGTGGAGACCCATTAGCTTGACGCGTTTAACCGGGAAGGACGTGCGCGTGAGTGAGCGAGTGTCGCGGTTTGAAATTCCTGGGCTGTGTAATTTGTCAAGCTGGGCGCCCCGAGTTATTACTCACTGTGTCAGGTCAGGCAAATATTTATTGGAAGTGTTCAATAATGAATGGAACACTCAGCACATTGGTGTCATCTGTCGCTTTTCGTTTGGAGAATGAATGATGATCAGCAACTGGAGAGCGGGGCATGGGGTGCCCTCTCTGGTCTGCGTGGCACTGCCGATGGCATCTTCAGCCAAATAACTGGCCCAGGGCTGTCATGAGATGATCATTCATGATCCACTTTAATCCAACATATTCTTCAGTCTTGATCTGAACACCTCACAAAAAGGTACTGGAATTAGCGAGATCGTTACGTACCGATTTGACGGTCCTAAATTTGAACGTACTGTACACTACCGTTCAAAAGTTAGGGGGTCATTTAGAGATGTCCTTGTTTTCGAAAGAAAAGCTCATTTTTTTGTCCATCAAAATAGCATCAAATTGATCAGAAATACAGTGTAGATATTGTTAATGTTGATGGTTGTTGATAATGGGCCTCTGTACGCCTATGTAGATATTCTATAAAAACTCAGCCGTTTCCAGCTACAATAGTCATTTACAACATCAACAATGCATGTCTACACTGAATTTATGATCAATTTGATGTTATTTTACTGGACAAAAAAATGGCTTTTCTTTTGAAAACAAGGACATTTGTAAGTGTTCCCAAACTTTTGAACGGTAGTGTATTTCATCAGTCCCTGTAACCGCTCATTTGTGTGAATTAGCTCATTCTCTCAGCCTAGCTCATTCTCTCAGTCTCAGCTTTATTATAGTTATCTAGCTAGCTTGCATTCTGTGCCAAGTAAGAAACGGTGAAATGGCAGTTGAAATGGCCGTTAAAATGGCAGTTGAATGAATTATATTTCTTGACCCAGTGTTTGATATTCTACAAAATGACAGACGGAGCCAGAGGGTTGGGGATAGACAGGAATAACCGGAATGACCCCTGGGGTCTGTTGTGTGCGTTTGTTAGCCATGTCCCCACTGAGCAATGTTTTGACGTTTTTTCAGTTGGAACTTAACAAAAGAGCCAGTGAATGTGATTTCAGTCTTTTGTGGTCATTTGCTTGACGTCACACTACTTCGTTACATTATTGCTTAGTTTACTTTTCCTGGCCAGGTAATGATCATTCAGTATCTTCAGATAGACCATTTGAAAACTTTTAAGTTCGATTTCATGTGAAATATTCATGGCTGCAGCCCTCCCACCCAACTTGTGGAAGTCAATGAACTGATATTTCCTTAACTTTAAACGTGCAGACGAATACTATCTGATACAAAATGATTTTACAAGTGTAAAGGAATCCGTTTTTAGAGGAAAAGAAAAAAATAAAATAGTTTGAATAAAATGTTTATTATTTAAATTACTTAAAAAAAATTATTTTCATTGTTTAGAGAAAAAAATATATTGATGTTTACGTCGATATCTTTATCAAGACAATCAACACCAATACACAGCATTTTCTTGTGAAATGGATGAATATTTTCATGCAAATTTAATTTGAAGAACAGAAGTAACAAAGTAATGCATGGTTGCGAAAAAGAGCCTTGGAGCGTGGATCTGCCTGCTGTCACCTTACATGAGTACTGGGACAAATGGAGCATCTTCTCCGTTTCCCAGGTTACCACAAGCCAACAAGTGGAAGTGGCTCTGCACAGACGGCGATGTGAGGAGAGTGCGGGACTCACTATGCTGTACTGATTTAAATTGCAGAGATAAAACAACCGGTGGTTGATTGAATCAGATGCCCAGAGTGCATATCTGAGCTAGCAGTGGAAAAGCAGATGGGCCACTGCCAGCAAAAGCCAATAAGGGCTGTTGATCAGATGAGTGGCTCTGATTGTCTGATAATCTAAATGGCCCTGATCTCCCAAACTCATTCAGTGGTTAAAATTTTTCTCCCCAGAACTGGCTATCCAGGGAGGGGAAATGTGTGCCTTTGCTACTAACACGGTGCCTGGCAAGGGAACTCTAATCTTTCTCAATGGGGGGGGGATGAAAAGGCCCTATAAAGTGGCCTAATGAGTTTCTCTCCACTCCCTGTCATGTTGACTTCAGCAGTTTCGAATGTGAAAATCCACCTTAATTGAATCTCACTAATTTACATCCTGCAGATGGTGACTTGCTGCACATTACCCTGAAGTACAAAGCAATTTTATGACTAATTTCTATTTACATTGCTCTCCAAAACAAACGCGGTGGTGTAAATGTGCTGTGGGATCATGGACGCCTGTGGAATTGATCATTGTTGCAAGAGGGCAGCTCCTTGTTTGAGGAAGGGCTTGGGGTTAAGGGAAAGGATTTACCTAGTGATTGAGGCATTAAGGAGAACTTCATTTTGAGCATTGCACACATGGGGCAGGGCAAGATCACTGAGTAATTCAAAATAGGGCCCATTTGTAGCATAATTGGTTTGTTTTTGGCCGTTAATTTTTCCAAAATTCAGATCCCAGTTAGCTATAGCCAACCCTGGCACTGAACTGCATCTGATTTGTGCCTCACTTGTAAAATGCAGGAATTTCAATCAAAATGAAAGGCCCCCTCCCAATTGCCTCATATTTTCGCTCAGGGTCAGCTCTGGGTATGAATAATGGATGCTTCGTGCTTGTTAGATATTGACTACCTCTATGAATAATGCATAACTGCCTAATTATTCAGATGTGCTTGTCTAATCCTATATATTTTATGACTTTTGACATCTCGGTAAACCTCCCTGATGTTTGTGGATTGCCATCTTTAAACATTCGCTCCCTCTGCCATTCTTCTTTTAGATAAGAGGGCATTTTGAATTCCCACGACGCAAGCACGTGTCTTGAATGAAAAGTTAACAGACATTTCAATCAGTGTTTTCACCAATGTTGGTCTTTTTCCTGGTGTTTGAACGTTTGTGTATACCATCAGTCAGAAAACTTTCTGAAGAGTAGTCCAGAAAGGGTTTCACTGTTGAAGGTTTCAGTCTTCTAAAGAGGTGAACCTTATCTACCCCTTTGTGACTCGCCTTTCTCATTCTCCAGTCTATGTCTTTCTCGGTCTTCTTTTCCAAATGGCACCAGCCCTTTTTTTATTTGCTTAACTTTTCCGGCTCCGCTTTCTCCCTGTTCCGTCCCTCATGCAAACAGTGTCTTTTCTTTCAGCAGCCTCAAAACACCCGAGTACACCTGGCGGGTTTGAATAAAACATGGAGCTTTCACAAGCAGCACTGGAATCCCTGCCCATCCCAATGACTGGCTTCAGCCTGGCAGCCGCCTGATGGGCTGTGAGCTGAATACGGAAATCCCCACCGATGCGGTGCATTTTGTTCAGCACTTGTGTGAGATGTTCTGCTTGCGCTAGACTACCAGGTCTGTATGTTAGCAAACATCCTACAAATTCGCTCTATTACTTTCTCTGCACAATTTGCATTAAATAACTTTAATCCCATTTTTTTACTGGCCGTCATGCAATCGGTCGATGGTCTTTGCTTAATTAACCTCTCTAAAACTTATTTGTGCTGTAAAGAAAGTAATGATACTGTCTGTAGTCGGTAATGATTGGCCCATAACCACAGCCTCAACTTACACGTGTATCTCGCTCTTTATGTTTTCATCCCAGCAGCATTAGCACCTGTGGTTCTGACGTAGTGGGCACAATGAACGTAGCGATTTTATTGAAGTGCGTTTTAAATTCGCAAGTAACAATGCATTAATGAGTATTTGCCATAAACTTCAGATGAGTGAATCATTTTATAGTTTTCCTTTTTAGAAGTTGATGCCTCATTGTTGTGTATTCCACTCGTGTCAGCTTGCAATTAATTAAATTTTGTTGCCGTGGATGAAGAACCCCAGTGCTCATTTCCGTCCCTAATTTCTTACAGCTGCGACTGACGGTATAAAACCTCCCTCGTTCCAGGGTTCGGGAGAGCTGTTGGATTTTGACGCCATATGGGGAAGACGCAGTCCATTGCTAGCATTGAGATTCTCAGTTTTAAACAAACTGAAGTTTTTTGTACATTTCAATATCTGCTAATGCATGTTGTAAGACTGCTTTATTACCACCCTTTTCTGTCGTAATTCTTTTCTCACTGTTTTGATGTAATCAGCCGTAGTTCTATAAAGATAGTGGGCTCATAATACTGACTGCAGTACCTGTACAACTATTTTATCTGAAAGTTCCTCTTTCTTTTAATCGGGTTTTAAGGTGAGGCATCTCTTTTAATGACATTTTTAGTTTCATGCTTTAAAGGACATGATATTTATATATATATATATGTACTCTATTAATGTGACCTGTAGAATCTTAAATATTCAATATGCCTAACCGAACGGCCACTCCCTAATAAGAGTGGGAGACACTATTTAATTATAAACAGATCAAGGTTTGGTTCCCTGCGCCTCTAAGCGTGCAAATTAATTTCTCAGAGGATAGCGTACAAAAATACAAATAGATTTTATTTTGCCATAAATTAAAATAAGTTAATGAATTAAATTACCATAGAAACATTCTAAAATGTGTTTGCCATTGAGCAGGTAGATTTCACTAAACATTCAATCAATTGAAAGTATAAGATGTGTGCACACAGTTACCATACTCAACATTCCACCTCCCCAGTTAATCTGTTGCGCACTACCTCAACTATCTTGATCCCTTAAGTGAAACCTAGCGCATGCTAGAAACAATAAAATTAGCAAACTGTGTTAATTAGCAAAACATGTGCTTCATAAGCATTGGTACAAATTAAGTGGAAGTTCACAAAAAAAAGGCAATGGTTATGCTTCTCTTCCAACGTTCTCAGCAGAATTCAATCTATCACTTTTGTCGATTCCCTGGTTGCGTACTGTAACTGTTAAGCTACGTCAAGACATGCTGCATTGACTTGTTGACTCAGTCCTAAGAGATTCATGTCTCACGATATCTAAGAACAGACAGCAATGCCGCAGGTACATGTCTGCACTATACTCTCACATCCATTCCCTTCAATAGGCATAATTACTAGTTAAGATGATCTGTTCTAGGTGATTAAGGTGAATGGGAAAAGGACTGCCTGTTGCAATATTAATATGTTTATGTATGTTTATTTTCTGTAAATAAGTATTTGATTTTAAGTCAAATATTTTTGAATTTAAGTTGTGGCATCCGTAATCATGATTGGCGGCACTTTACTCTTGTATGAACATGTATACAAAGGTTTAATCTTTGATAAATGTGTTTAGAAGGAAGAACGTTTGTGTTCTGTAATTTTGCACCTCCTGTGTTGGTGTGAATTCCTATTTGTGGTGGGAAAGAAATATTAATCTATGCAAACTCATTTTTATGCGGGCTTATTGAACACATTGGGTTTTATATATTTTATCTTCATCATCCTCAAATTCCTTTGTCCACATTTTGCCCATGTGTTGTCCTCCATATTGGTTGTGAACCCCCCTGTTAATAAATTATTTATATTTTTGCCAGGTGGTTTGTGTTGATTTTATTTATGTAAATGGTGCCTTGTAAGAGGAGCTGCAACCCTGCCCCAATACAGTGGAGCCCGCTACTGCCCATCACAGTACAGGACAAAGATAAGGAAATAAAGGAGAATATACAAGGCCAGGACCCATTTGTGACTGCTGTCACCGGCCTGGAAATGTCCAGGATTTCCAACGATTGTCTAAACACAGGCCGTACCAGCAGCCTTTAAAGTAATATGCCAAGCTAGCTACGGAGAGGCTTGCATCCGGGGCTCAGGTAGTTCATCCAGCAAATACTAATTTATCTGGGGAGAGTTAAACCATTGAAGTTGATTTAAAGGAAGTACTGTCCCAAGTACTGTTTGGTGGATACTGAGTCTTGAGTTAAAATGCTCGAAGAAGGTTTCTTCATTCAACACTTAGTGATGCCTCTTCATGGCTGACAATGCTTGCCACTAGTAGCCTCTCTAATCCCCATTTGAGGTATGTGAGACTTGACATGAAGATTTTAGGTGCAGATCATAAATGGCTGCGGTTTTGTAGTTGTTAAGGACCACAGCCTGTCTGAGCTGCTAGGTATACTGGGGATGAACATAATTGGGGAGTTCCAGAATGTACTTTTATCCAAAGGCCAGTCTTTTATACAGTGTCTCTTGCCTGCCTCTGCTATAGGTCAACAGGCCTGTTGTTGAGCTCTTAGGCAGATAGAAATAGCTAAACAGTGGCCCCTGGAAGTATTTGGTTAGTATGTATCGTAAATAAGAAGCCTATTTGCATACCTAAACGATGGGGGGGGGGGGTTGAAACACATGATACTGTTAGAGGGCGATCCACCCATTCAGGACAGATCCAGACAAATTCCTTTAATAAATCTAGTTAGTGTTAGAAATGTTGGATGCTGGAGTGCTTACTGAAATGTAGAAATGGGTTCTAAGGTAAAAGATTTCCTTCACCACCCCCTTGGGGCTCTATGAGTTTGAAAGCATGCCTTTCGGACTTAGTAATGCCCTAGCAACATTCCAACTGTTTATTGAGAGCTGCTTGCTACTCCATTAACTGTTGAAAGGGACCCAGTCTAAGAATGCAGCATTGGAGCCATGAACAGACGACAGAAAAACTTTTGCAGTACCTAGTGTTGGTATTCACTGACTTCTCTCGGGGGGGGGGGGGGGGGGGGGGGGG